>VALG01011877.1:0-12782 GCA_009835305.1 Ipomoea purpurea
TTATACATCAGGATGAAAATTTGAGTTTTGATCGTTAATCAGGATGACAGGCATCAGCCTAAAATCCTTTAATGTTGGGGATTGTTGGGAGCATTTAAAAGTCTGTATTTGGTGATCAACTTTGACGGGGTAGTAAGTCCATATTGAGACAGATGTAACATTTTTAATACTAAGGGTGTTCTAAGAATCAAAGAGTTTGACTTTTTTAAAACCTGCTTTTTGAGTTGGTGTGTGCATTCGAGTTCAAAATTAATCTAACCGGTGAGCTCAAGATTAACATCACTCCCGGGAAGAAGATTACTCAGTGTCACCTAGGATACAACTCATTTGTATTGCTCAGACTTATCCTTTATTCCTTTCTCTTTTAATTTGTGGGGGATGTGTTGGAAAATTAAGAGAAGTGGGAGATGTGCTTGGCTTTGTGGCTAGTGGTGTAGGAGCATAGCGCCTTATTTTGTATTCTGTTTGACAGCGGTGATGGCGACTTTGTTTGTGGGGAATGTACATCCCTTCACTTTTGTGGGAAGGGATGAGAGGGTTCTTACTATAAAAGCGCTCCAATCGTTTCAAACTTGAATTAGAGTCATTTTATTCGATTCTCCTCTCCTCACCGTCGTCTGAGCAATAGTGAGGTGCCGATACGCGATTGCTAGTGCCAGACAATCCGTAATTAGGTCTGTGTAGCCGATCGAAAGCGTGCCAGTTGTTCTAACTGGCCGTTACCAATGGGCAATAACCTTTTAGGTAGTGTGTGTATATAACACGGCATCAGATTCTCTTTCATTACATACTCCGTAGTGTCCGTGCGTTTAAAAGGCTCAGATCCGCGCCTGGCGTTGCAAGCTTGAGATATTGTTTAACATTCTACATTGTTAGCTGTCATATATAGATGTATATATATATATATATATATAAAATAATAATTATATATATATATATATATATAATTATATATATATTATATAATATTACTATCTACAATTAGAGAAGTCATGGCTTATTAAACAACTTGAAGCGCCACGTGCGAAAAGGACACATGGTTCGTCGGGACGTTAATAACGGTGCTTGTCTGGGATTAGGTGAATTGTGGGTTGATGCAATCTATATTTTGAGTTTAAGAATTTTAACAAGAAAGAAAAGGCTTAAAAGAGTAGTTCCATTGTTGGAACAGAAGCTATCTGTTCAACGGACAAAGAAAATTAGGCACTTGATGTGAATCTTTTTAACGATGATTTTTGACAATGACGGGGTGTAAAGATTTCTGGCATTTAAAAAAAAAGTGGTTCACGGAGTTTTGTTCCTGAAACATTTCTGAGGGATGTTGTCTGATAATTGGTACTATTTTGTTTATGCTTTATCATGCAAACAATATTGTATTATCACCATCTTCCTGGCACGAGTAAATGAAACGCATGGGATTATGAGTATTCTTTATTATTGTTGATCAATTTACTATATAATAATCATTTGAAAAAATGATGTTGTATGACTTGATTGTACAAATTTCTTGATGCAGTGTTATTTAATTTGCCCAGGAACATGGATTACTTACTATAAATATTCAGTATTAAATATCAATAATAATTAATTTGTAAAAAATAAAATTAAAAAAATTACTTTTGTTTGAACTTTAATTTGATGTTGATGTAGATGATAGAAAGAATTGCAAAGATTGATGCATAATGGCCGGAAGAAATTGTTTGATTAATGTTGATGATGAAAAGAATCGGAAGGAATCGTAGATGGGGGAGAGAACGCAGAAAATGATAAAGGTTAAAATTGAAAAAAAAAAATCTATTCCTGAGGACTCAGGAATAAGTTAATACCGGGGGGGCCCTGGTAATAGCTATTACCTTATTTGAGGTAATAGGCTATGGCTAGGAATATTAGCCTGGTAATAGACATGGCTACCAAACAAAGGAATATGCCTATTACTGGAATGCTATGCCATTCCCGGCTTATTCTGTGAACCAAACGGTCGTTATTACTGATCAAAACTCGGTGCTGAATTAGCAAGAAAATGAGAAGTTCCGCAAAAGACTTAATGATATTGTGTGGAGTGACACCATGGTCATTGGTGAATTTGAGGTGCACTGGCAACTGTTAATGGAGGAGTACAACTTAACTGGACATCGATGGTTCAATAAATTATACGCGGGAGCACCCGTCCGCAGCATAGTTTGGTCGATTTTACATGCAATTCGAGAGTGTTCTTGAAACTTGTTAGAGAAATAGGGTGTTAGTTGAGAGGATCTCTCTTAGCCTTAGTTTTAGGTATTTGAAATCTATGGTTAGGATTAGTTCTTGTCTAATATAAATAGTTCTATACTTCCTTGTACATTGACACATAGAACATATAGAAATATACACTTGAGTTTTATTGTTTAACAAAACTCAACGCCACAAACAAGCTAAATTGAACGCTGATAGTGAGGAGTCCTTGCTCGAGTTCAAAACTCCTTTAGCATTAGAGCGACACTTGGCACAGGTATTCACGCTAACAATTTTCTATGAGGTTCAAAAAGAGATCGAGGCTGCATGTTCATACTGTGGGGTAATGGGAATTCGAGATGATGGGGAGGTCATTAATTAGTTACGACATTAAAGGGGACTCTAGTGTTACACATGTTGGGGACAATTAAAGAGTATGCTTTGTCTCACATTGCTTATCTACCTTTCCATCTCTCACTATTTAAAGTACCACTCCTTTTAGAAGGCTTGAAGTATTATGAAGAGGGAATAAGGGAAGATCCCACGCGCCTCCGCCGCCCGGATCGGTTCGCACGCGCGGTGGGGTCAAAATTTTGGTCCGCACTTCTTTTTTAACTCCTATTTTTAAGAATTTGACAGCCTTTTGTCCACACTATGCACTGAGATTGTGGAACGTTGTGGCATGGGACATGCTGTGTAGAGTTCCTTCCCTTACTCTCCCTCGGTTTGTAAGGTGCTTGGTTTCGTACATGAGAAGGTGGGAAGAAGTTGTTTCATACGTTCCACGTATATAAAACACATCTCTTCATCTTCACATTAAAAAAACAGGCAATGAAGCCCGATTCATATCTACCTTGAGTCTATTTCGCGAACCCGGTGGATCTGAGATTGTTCTTGTGATTCTGTGGTCTGTGGCCAGTCGAAAGCAGGCGGGCGACATCGCGTCTGAGTCGAAGAGGCTTTATAAGAAGTGTCTAAAACTAGCACAGCCACAGACTATACGTGGGGTAATACTAACACTATACACCAAGCAGCTGTTTCTAATATCAGAGCTTCGAACATCAGGCAGCCAGCGGTTCGGAAATCTGCGCTCCATTCGCTGTCATAGTAGCCGTTCCTGCTCAGCAGGCCACGTTTCGCTGTCCAGCACATCATTGCTTTCCCTTCCAGCAGGCATTTTCCTTGGCGAGGTCACACATTCACACTGTGATACGGCGTAATTACAACAGTTAAAGCATTTGTTGTTCAGCGGTATGTCGCCAAGCCGGATGACCATGCAATCTGGATGTGGGCTCGTTGCAACCTCGGCTCGGTGGGGGTTTAGAAGCGACGGATGGAGGATTGGTGCTGGTAAAAGTCGTTGATGCCTTCTGAATGCCAGAGATGTAGACGTATTTGCATCTTTGAAGGAAGGTGTGTGTTGAACCTGCTGAGGTTACTTGTTTAGTCCTGGAGAAAATGCGAGCACCACGGAAACGCACGGCCATCTTCGGCGAAGTCAACTGCTGCAAATGTTGTACTTCGCTAGAGCATTGTTCGTGCCACGGAGCGCTCCAGCCAGCCATCTTCGTACAAGAAAGTACGGAGAAAGACGACAAGAAGTGCACGCGCGATTAATTCGTCCAGACGTGGAGCTATCGCAGGTTAGACATAGTTTCAGGTTGCCACAAGTCTGCAAAGAGCTGATGCGGGGGGATTGATGAAAGAAAAGATATGGCGTTGGGTGCGTATTATGGTGTGAAGGGACGAATTATGTTTTATGCTGTGATATCGTTCTGCTGCCTCTATATCTTGTAGAATTTATGTTGACGGTATGCCATTGTGCCCGTTTTTGCGTATAGTCTCCGAAGCAGTGTACAGACGAACTTGAATAAACCTGTGTGTGGCTGATGAGGAAATGCGGAAGGGGCTTGTGGCAATGATGCTTTTTTTGGCACCGGCGCTTGCTTGGGTTGAATAAAGCTACGCTGAGCTCGGGTGGCTGGACTTCAGAAAGGAACAAGTCGAAACGATGAGCGTCAAGGAATCAAATCCCGGTGCAGCAGCCGTAATCAACCAATCAATATAGAGGAAGGAAAATCGCCTAGGTGTCAAAAATGCTTGGAAGTGGCGCGACAATATTGACAGCTAATGTAGTTGAAAGGGTGGCGCCTGCTGAGAGGTCAAAGCCTGGGAGAGTCCAGAAACCAAAAGAAAGCCTCGAAAGCCGACTTATAACGTGCTGAAATAACGGAAGAGTTCAAGATAAAGAAGGAGAAGACAAACCCTGAATGTTACGGTTGCTGGAAAAACGGGAAGCACAAAGTCCAAGATAGCGTGCTACCACCGGAAAAGGCTCAACAAACCAAAACGATCAAAAGCCAGAGTAGAGAAAGCACACAACAGAACCAGGGGGAACATGGGTGGAACAAGCGGCAGAAGATACCAAAGGGATGGGGGTAGCAGCTGGTGATAATGCTGAGCACAACCATGTTAGGAGAGCGCAGGGCGGGAGGTGGACGAGCGGGCATCTTCGTCGGCGTGCAAAACAAACGCCGGTCAAGCGCGAGTCAAACCGGAGGAATGAAACATCTTTCATGTGCGGGACTCCAGTATCTCTAAGGTAAGTAGGGTTAGAGGGAAAGTTGGAGTTAATGCTTGTTATTCTGAGAAGCGGGGTGGTTTGCAAAATGTGCTTTATGTCCCTTCCCTGCGGTAGAAACCTTATTTCTCGGAGGCTATTGAATAAGGCTGAATGAAAAATGGTTTTTGAGTCTGGCCGTTTGGTCTGACTCACTGGGAAATACCTGGGGAAAGGGATATTTTCAGTGCTCGCCTTTTGTGTGTTAGAGGCTTTCTGTACCTAGAAATCAGTTGCTGCTCCAGTCACGCCCCCTCAACTAAATGTGATCTCATTCAGACAATGTGCCTAATAATCAAGATTCCTCTTGTAATGTTGTTTCTTTTAAAGTCTTTTGGCACTGACTAGGTTAGGACCCCATTTGGGCACCAAATGTTGTAGAGAGAGAGATGAGAGATTCGTTGCCAGAAATTGGTCAAGGTGAAGCGATGCCGACACAATTGTGAAATCTTTGCGTTGAATCGCTAAATTTGCTAGAAGTATCGTTCAATCAACAGTATGTTAACAGAAAAAACATCACATTTTTAGGAACTGGATTGCACTCGGACTTACCGATTTCAAAACCAGCTAGAACAGTATGAGGTGGAAAAACGTTTACGTACATTATGTTTATGATGATTTTTCGCTTTTCCAGCAAAAAACCTTGACTCTATTGAGATCAAAAAACGAAGCTGAATAGAAATTGGGTTTTAAAAATGAAGTAGAAACCAATAGACTGAAAAATATGAAAAAGGGGTTGATTTGACTACGAGGGGGGAGAATATTGCAATCAAATTCTCTTAAAATCTATGTGAGATTCTGGGCATCTTTATTACATGAAGTAACGTGCACCGCGTACACTCGGGGTTCGGCCGGCCCAACAGGAAAGTGGGCATTGCTGAGAGAAAGAAAACCGAATCTCAAGGAGAAATGATAATGCCAGATGTTAATGCAATTCAGGTCGCTCCGGACTCACTTGTGGGGGGAAGCTGCCTGATAACAGCAAACCCACATTTGCTGAATAGAGCGAGCCGCACAAAGGGTGTTGATAAAACACCCTATGAACTCTGTGGAAGGGCCATTCCCCAACCGTTAAATTACTCAAGAGGTGTATGGGGGCATGCTTAGCACAAAGTAGGAACGTGACCGTCTTCAAAAGGGCCAACTTGGGAGCCTAAAACGACAGATGCCTTTTTGCGTTGGGTATGCCTGTAGGAACAGTTCCTGGTCATATGAGTTCACTGGTACTTAGAGAAATCGTGGGTACAGAATGGCTGGGAAGCTTAGGAGGATGTGTATTTTTGCTTTGAAAGCTGGTTATTTCATAGTGAGAAAGACACGTCTGGTATCCGCGGGGACATCTTTGTGTAGCCGCTTTCAAGCAGAGATTCGTACGGGACTCTTCTTTGCAGTTTCGTCAAGACACTTCTGAGGAGACCGAAGAAGGAGTAAAAGAAGCCTAGAATAGAGGAAAATTTTGGTGTGCTGATTAGAATGAAAGACATAAAGAGATTTGTGAGTCAGGTCGGTCAGGTATGGTAAGGTTGCGTCTCCTAGAGGGAAGAACCAAAAACTTTTGCAAGGAGGCTATGCGCCTGTCGGTAGATTGCCACATTGTTGGAAAGAGGCTATGTAAAAATTGAATTAAGACCGCATACAGTCAAATCACACGCTTGGGAGTTAGTTAATTACTAAGAGGTGCAAACCTATCGGTTGCAAGATGCGATTCTTTAAAAGGAAATTGAGATCCCGATGACGCAATTGAAAGGGTTCAGAAGTCTAGGCTATGGCATAGAGGCTACACACAGAAATGTTCGGGTGAGGGTACTATTTCTTTTTACTTTGTACTCACTGGTTAAACTTAAACATAGCAAAGGCTTGCATTCGGTGGTTTCGTATTTAGCTTTATCGATCGTACTACACAGGTTGTTGGTCACCAGGACTGGATGTGAAAATTGGCGTTTCTCAATGGGTGAGGCTAGAAGAAGACGTAATTGTGATATGGAACAAACCCCCGGAGTGCATAGATCCTGCGTCAGAAGGGAAAGTAGTGCAGACTCCAAGAGATCTGCTGTATGCTTGAAACAGCCCCAAGTAGGTGGTATGAAAAAATTTCATCAAAGACGTTTAGTTAGACCGGGTGATACTACGTAACCGGGTCAGATGGCCTGACTTTGTTTGATTACGTAAAGGAGAGCAAGTCTAGCATTGTGGATCATATCTGGTTCTTGTATCGTAGATGACATGGTTAATCTTTAGTCGTATTTGAGGTCTATTAAAAGACACGAAAAGATAAAGGTGCTATGTGAAAAATTTGACATGAAAACGATCTAGGGGGGCAGATGTGATCTTTGGATGTAAAAGTCCACAACGAACCCAAGGAGGGTTACCTTATCCGAAAGGTCAGTTTATACGGGAGAAACTTCTAAAGAAGTCTTGGGAGTTATGGATGTGAACTCGGCCAAGACCCCTTACGATGCCCAGTGTTAAAAGTGGGCAAAAAACATAGAGTAAATAGTGTGTCGGAAGAAGAGTATGCAAAAATAATCGGGTCAGGTCTGGATTGTTTCTCATGAACTGACAAAAGGACCGACCATTTGCATACGCCAGGATAAACAAGAACTCAAGTTCGCTGGATACCCGACAACCTGGTGTGCTTACATTGGATGCAGCTAAGAACGTGTACTGAGATCACCTGAGAGGGCACGAGTAGACTAGGGCCTAGACTATTAAAGGGTCGTCCAGCCGTGTTAGAAGGGGTATTGCGATGCGAACTAGTAAACGGTGGGCGATGATGCAGAGCTCAACAAGTGGATATTTTTGCACTATGTGTGGAGCCGCTGTTGTCATGGAAGTCATTCAAAGATAATCATGCATTGCCAGATCACAGACGATGAAGCTGATCTTAAGCGTTAGGGGAGGGTCTGTAACGCCACGAAGCAGAGTTGGTGGTTGGAGGAGAACGCTACTGCAGAGGTGGCCATGTTGTGGGGGGGGTGTCCGGCAGCCTGGCGGAGATATATCCCAATGACACTGATAGAACCAATAGCACAGTCGTGGGTGGGTCGCGGGCGAAATCAGATGTAAAGATAAAATTAAATGGCAAAAGAAAGAACTAAAAGAGTAACGATGGTCTTGTAGAAGCCATTAATGTATGAATGGAAAAGACAAGGAAATTAGTGGATCGAAAAATATGAGCAGACCTCTTCACGAAAGGCTAAATCGTGGAAGACCGTCCTGGGTTGTGATGGCTGGAGAGAGTGGATGGGTTTGGAAATGCCCAATGTTGTGTAAGAAATCTTGAGTGCACACACTATGTTGGCATATGATGGATCACGGAAAGACTTACGAAAGCTGTAAAAACAAGTTGAACAAATCTGTGAAGCCTGGTTACGTAGGTAGTCTATGAGAGATTAGAGCTTAACAGATTGAGTAATGAGTCTATAGTAGAGAGTAGAGAGACAGGATTTACAAAGTTAACTGAGTGTAACTAAGTTAAAAACTCGAAGCAACTGACCGATGGAGTTGCAAGATCGTAATCACTCGGTCGGTAAGAGCTTGACTTTGGCTCCAGCTACATGTCAGTTCAATTTTAGTACAGGCTGATATGGAAGATAACTCGGCATGAAGCAGGCTCAGGTTGGGTACCACTTTAAATGGGCGGGAGCTGTGGGGATTGTTGGGGAGCATTTAAAGATATGCATTCGTGTCGCGCATAGTTGGCTCTATCTACATTCCGATCTCGTCACTGATGTTAAGAGGTACGCACTCGCTTGTATGAAGGCGTGTGAAGATAATTATGAAGAGGACATAAGGGAAGATCGGGGTCGCCGCGCGTCGCCCGCCCGCTCGGTTCGCGACGGTTCGCGACGCAGGTGTGGTTTTTAAACGTCCACCTGTGTCCGACCACACTATGCACAGAGGAAAAGGAAACATGTGATGGCAGGATGTGCGAGTTCCGTCCCTTGCGTCCCTCGGTGTGGTGAGGGGCGGTCTGTTGCTCTGTAATGAAGGAGTTGTTTCATGACATGCCGGAGATCGGATACAAGCACACTTCTGGGCATGTCTACAGTTGAAAAAACACGAAGACCATCGTGTGGTCATACGTTAGCTGAGTTATTCGGGAACCCTAGTAATGTTCAGTGATGCTAGCCTGCAGTTATCGGGCGAATCATAGTTATGTTTGTGGTGATTCTGGTGTGTTGTTGCCTGGTTCGAAGGCACAGCGAGGGTTAGCCTGGTCGCAAGGATGCTGTTGTGTAAGGAAGGTGCTGGTGTAAAAGGTGACACGCCACCAGATATGATCCCACATACTTGACAGCTGAGGATCGAGCCAAGGAGGCGGGTTGGCGAAGATCAGAGTCTGGGAGAGACTCGGAGCGAGCAGCGTGTTGACAGATGTGCGGTTCGCGTGTCCAGCGGCGGGAGAGCCGTTGTCGTCCGAGAGCCAGCGGGTGCTGTCCAGGCATCATTGTGCTGGTCTGCCAGTAGGCGTTGCTTGCAGTCGGAGGCACATGCACACTTGGCTGAGCGCGTGAATAGAACAAGCCAATACTGTTGAAGTAGTAAGCGGCCCGGTCAGTATGTAGTGCGGTCGGCAGCTCGGCGAGAAGAGTGTTGGGGTGATGGGTTGATGAGCCAGTTGATTCGGAACAAAACGGTAATGAGGTGCCAGTGCGGCTGGTTGCGGGGCGGTGTGCAACCTCGGCATGATACATCAAAGGTGCAGGCTGAGCGGAAGAGCAGGACCGGAGAGAGGTCGCGATGGCGAAGTGAAGAGCGACCGGAGCTTAGCCATTCAGAAAAGATCAGAGGGCGGCGCGAAAGCGGCTGTGGGGCGAGGTAGCAGCCCGTCAAGACGGCTATTGCTGCTTTGAGGGAGGAAGCGTGAGTTGGTCGGCGTGGTTGTGTTTTATGCTGTTTTTTTTTGTTGCTGATATATCTTGTGTGTCGTTGCGAGTGTAGCAAGGCAATGAAGCTGTTTTGATGTGGATATGTTGGTGGGTTAGGTGTTGATTGTTGGTTCGGTTAGTGTCTGGTGTGCCCGGGCAGTAGTGGAGAGAAGAGGTAGGTTATAGTTAAGATTTCCCGAAAGGTTAATTTGCTATCGGTGAGTACTGTTATACATGTGTTATATCTTTCTTCCAACAGCTATGTGCAATGGCCATGTGTGCGTTCTTTCTGTTGCAAGGGAAGTGTGGTCATTGTCTTTAATGTTTGTTGTAGTTCTCTCCCATTAATGTGTGTTCATAATCCTTAACAGATTGCTTGTTTGTTTTTTTAATTGCTTTTTAAAAAAAATGCATGCGCATTGGAGTAATGTTCCCTGCTTTTTGGCTTGATGGTTCTATTGCTTTGTGAATGTTACTGAATACAGTGAATGGCCGGTGAGGTCAGGGTTTGGTAGCAAAGGGAGCTCTACATTTCCACTTTATCTTTATTTATTTATTTATTTTTTGTATAATTAATGGGAAACCAGTTTGTGCACCAGCAGCTTTATCTTAATTTTGTTTTTTTGGTATAGACACTACACCCTTAAGTGTATCATTGCCCATGTGGTACTGCACACCAGTCCCTCCAATTACCGATTTTTCCCACCCATGTGTTACTGAGGTGGATGTGGTGCCGTTTAAGTAGTTGTGCAAGTCTTTCACGGTCATACTTTCCCCGCTCGTTGTGCGAATACTCTGCATGATGGCATTCAGCCGCACTGAGCAAAGATGTTGTAGCATGATTCGCCTTCTCATGTTTTCAATCCCAAGGGATCCCCCGTCTCAAGACCACATTCCCAGCTAGTGGCCTCCTGGCCAAAAAGGACGTCATGTGTGCTCATCGCATACACCGCCCTGAGTCACCGTTTGTTAGCGTTGTCTAACTCATGCCAACCGCATCCGTCTTATTTGTTGCATGTATCCTTAAGCAGAGTGCCCCGACACTGTGATTGTTTTACTATCCAGGTACGCGGCATAAGGTTGCTATCTGCAATCCCAACATTAGGGAAATGAGTATAAATAAATATGTGGCGTGCAGTGTGGGAGTGTGCGTGGTCTAACCAATTCCCTCGGGTGCTCCCCTTATGCATTCTGTGTTCATGTTCGATGCGTCGAATGAGCTGTCCAATGATGAAGAACTTGGAATGCTCTCAAGAACTGATGGCAACATCCACATAGAAGCGTGCCTGTTTGGCTAAATATGGGGAAGACATACTGCAAAGAAACAAGTCAGGCGGTTTATGATTAGGGTGCTTTAATGTCGTGCCCTTAGATTGCCCTAAAACATATAAAATTAGGTGCCATTGGTACCTATGATTTAATACCGAATTCATGCAGATATTTAAACTGATACTCATTTTCTTATTTTTAACTATATACTGTTAAATAATATTGGGGCGTTTCAAGTTATTATATTACATGACAAGGATAGTCTCGGGGATCCGTTAATAAGTAATTGTCTCAAAAATGAAATAATTAGTTCAGAAATTAGTTTATCCATCAATAAAATTATAATAATAGTGGAGTCATGGTTTTACCTACTAATATATGATACTTGTTGTTTATGTATTTAGATTTTGTTTTTAGCCATTAGAACAAATTACTTATGTTATCTATATAAGTTTTTGGGCGGGTTTTTGATTAAATTAAAATGTTAACAATGACGGAATGGTGTATAAATTTTGCCAAATTTAATCACAATCAAATAAATAATAATAATTAATATAAAATTATAATATATAAATAATTAAATCAGTAAATCCAAACAATAACGATGATATCAAAATAAAATTAAAACTAAATAATAAGTAAGAAGAAACAAAAGGGTGGCCAACGGACTCCCCTTTGTAAATGATGTTGGATCATTTGATTCCACATTTGAAAATGTTTAGAAAAGGAGCCTTGAGCCCTATATAATAAGATGGAGCAATGCCTTTTTAACAAACACTAATGGCTTGCCCATCAATGTGGGGCAAAGTATTAAGAAGTCAAAATTTTTTTTTTTTTTTTTGTACGATTGACCCCGATATAATTATGCTGTGGATTGGTGTCCACCCTTGCAAGGTAGACACGATGTTTCAAAATTGCTCATAATGTATGAATATATAGTTCAACAAATTTATGAACATATAGTTTCCTATAATTATGAATCATAGTGTTGTGAGCATAATTATGAATTGTTGAATATATAGTATGTAATTATGAATATAGAGATTTTTCAAAACTATATTTTGGTAAGTAAATGTCAAATGGAATTATAATAAAATCTATTAATTGGTAATATATAATATGATATATTTTATAATATAATTATAATTGATAATATTATTGTTCAAGTATAAATAAAAATATTATTGTTTAAGTATAAAATAAAATTAAAATACAACAAAATAATAATAATAAATAATAATTAATAATCAATAATAATAATAAAATAATAATAATAATAATAATAATAATAATATAATAATAAAATTAATATATAAAATATAGATAATAATCCAAACAACAATATAATACAAATAAAAATGTAAAATTAAAAAGAAAAAATAAGTAAGAAGTACAAATTGGGCTCCCTTTTAGTAAATATGTGGGATCATTGTTGATCCCACAATTGAAAATGTTTGGAAAGCAGGAGCTTCTTGATCTCTTCTATATTTACATACAATTGCTTGCCCCATCAAATGTGGGCAAGTTTTGAGAAGTCCGAAAGACTTTTTCATAAGTACTTTGACCGAATAATTATGTTTGTGGAAACTGTGTCCACCTTGCAAGGTAGGACATAGGTTCAAAAATATTCATAATTATGAATATAATATCAATATAAGTCAAAAATTATGAACATATAAGTTCTATAATGTAAATGAACAGAGACTAATTTATGAAACACATAGTTAGCAATTATGAATATAGAGATTCCAATAACGTAATAATCTGATAAGTTCATAAATTATGAATATATATCTTAGTAATTATGGAAC
>VALG01011879.1:0-17845 GCA_009835305.1 Ipomoea purpurea
TTGCTCTACGGATTACTTACATTTCGTTTATATTCTGATCCTTTCTTGGATGTTTCTTCCTGGCGAAGGTAGACATTCGAATTTTTACTGGGTGTGGACATTCTGCATAATGTCCACTTTCTACAATTATAACACACATTGGTTATCTTCGACTCTTTCCTTTCTCTAAATAAGCTTCTTGTGTGATCGACTTGTTTTTTGCATGACTTTGATTCAAAATAAGAACATTGTTCGTCGGTAAAAATCATTTGCTAGCCCTTGATGTAGACGGTTGAGCGTCATTAAGTGCGATGTTCGTTATTAGCCGCGTTCTCTTCACTTGGTGTCTTCATCTCGAACAATTACGATGTGAGATGCATAAGATGTTAGTCTTAATCTGTCCGTTAGGCTGCGATGTCTCGCATCGCGGTTGCTGCATTAATAGAAGGATCAAGCAAGACTTTGGTGATATGTTGGTTCTGGGATATGGTTTTGCAAGATCACTTCTCCAAGAATTTGACTAACAAAGCTCATATCGGTATACTTTGTTGAAGCATGAAAGTTCTGTCGAAGTCTTGCTTGCGATGTTGGTGCTTTTGCCTGTGCGCCTTGTCTGTTGTTTCACCGAGACTGAGTGAGCGTATTCCCATATTTCGTGGCTGGGACGGGCGCCTGGTTGCGCGAATCTTTATGGCATGGGTTCAACGGTGTGGTGGGACGCGCGCTTTGACGAAGAGATCTGTTGGTGCAATGTTGGCGCGTTATTGCGCATCTATTGCAGTGGTCCGGTCTGTCTGTGCGACCAGATGGTACGGTTATTGGAATATTGGACATCGGATTACTCGCGGTGTGGACTTGCTGATCTCGAAGAGAACGCTTGAGCGATGATCTGCCCACATTTCATTCGCGTTGTAGGTAAAGAGTATAGTGGAGTACTGCAGTGACGTGGATTTTGCGACGGCAAAGATCATAGGGAGTGGGAAACAATGGTTGGTGGTGAGGCAGGACCACAGTCTCTCTTATTGTTCTGCAATTTAGGGACTGGATGCGCAAGAAATGATCGAAAGTACAAGGGCTGCTGGATGCGGGACTTTGTGGTCTCGAAGGAAGAGGGTGGAGAGAGGGCTAATTGGTAGGTGGTGGCAGGGGTGGCGGCCCCCCCCGCGTGGTGTGGTGGTGGTGGCGGCGCGTGATATGACGGTAGTGGTGCGGCGACGGTGGTTGCGGTGGTATGGTGGTGGTGCCGGCGGCTGGCGGCGGTGGTTGCGGTGGTATGTGGTGGGGTGGCGGTGGTAATGGTGGTGGCGGCGGCGCGTGGTTGCCGTGGTATGGTGGTTGTGGCGTGGTATGGGAAGGTGTGGCGGCGACCGGTGGTTAAGTGGTATGGTGGTGGGTGGTGGTGAGTGTTGATGATTGTTGGTGTATAAGTTGGAAAATGGACTTCCTCCAAAAAAAAGGGGAAGTCATTTTCCATAAAATTTGCCTTCCTTTTCCATTGACTTCTACCCCATTTTCCTTTGACCAGTCATTTTCCAATGTTAACCAAACACCAAAAACCCAGAAAATGACTTACAGAAGTCATTTTCCGGGTTTCCAAACACACTCTAAAATATTTAGTATAATTATTGAATTAGTTGATAAGTATAAAAAAACAAAAAAAGGATAAACTAAGATATTAGAATTTTGATTAATGAAAGATAGATGATGCCATATTTTATAAATTAATAAAGATAAAAAAAAAAAAAAGGAAAAAAAATTTAAAAAGTCATGAGCTCATTTGAAACACTACATCAAGTAACATTTTAAAATAACATATTATTTTAAACTCCATGTTTTACCAAACAGGTCTTATAACTTAGTGGTGAGTGTGTGCGCCATGGAGATGGCCGATGGGTCTTATATATAATAACTTTATACATACATATATTTATTTCATTGTTTCGATAAATTAAGAAGGAAAATACTATTACTACTATTTTTACTTTATTTTTTTATTCTTTACTGACATATTTTAATTGATTGAAAAAAGATTATAACCCTGCTTGATCAAATAGTTAGTCTATGGGTCAATTAACTTATTATCACATTATTTTTTGATTTGGTTAAAAAATCAATATAAGTGTTTGGTTTATTAACTTTTTGTAACTCTAAAATGCTAAAATTCAAAAAACTGTTCAAAGTAACATTTTCAATTAATTTTTGAGAAAGAAAATTATATCAAACAGCCATCAATATCTATCTATAGCTAATTTACTAAACATTTTTCTACAATCAACTAATGTTATCAACTAGTTATACCCTCTAATTAATCCAATCAGCTAAAATCTAACCGCTATCAGCTAACAAATATTTTACCAAGCAGGGTCTATATATTTAAAGTTTTTATTCATTTCTCCAATAAATTGATCATTAGAATTCATTGAATTGGTAAAATACCAAATTTGTCATTATCAGAATTTGAACAAATTATTTTAAATAGATAGAAGTCGTGCAAACCCAATTTAAAGTCATTAAATAACAAATATTTTTTGAAGAAATGGTGAATAAGATAGAGCCAAGTCAATGACGAAGTCCACTTCGTATGAAAACGCGTGAAACCATATCTATTTTCTCATGAACTCCTCTAAAGAGTTGAATCCCCAACCCAAGGTCCTCCACCGCCGACTCCTTGAAAATATATAAATTACTCAGACAATGACTCAGCAGATAAGATCAAATGTCATTATGCAGAAAGAATTTGTCCATTTTAAATATAATTCCACACTGTTACAGCGAAAGTTCAAACATTAGTCTCTTCTTTCAAATACTGACGATCTTTCTCTTCTCCCACTTTGGTTTTTTTTTTTTTTTTTTTTTGTCAACTTAATTCATTATATTGTGTTCTCCTGAACAAGATAGTGAGATACCTGGCCCTCTCATTAAAAAAAAAAAAATGATATAGAAATATGCATCTTCAATTCAGATGTTTTCTTCTGGGTTACATCCTAATCTTATGCATCTGCTTCCAGATCAGTCCGTTTGATCGGGGCTACCTTCAAACCTCTCGGAAACTATTGTTAAAGACACTTCTACTTATACCCCTAACACCACTTACGAAGCCAATCTTAAGTCTCTCCTCCCCACTCTTTCCTCCATGCCCAACCGCCAAAATGGCTTTTACAACTTCACCGCCGGCGATCAAGACACCGCCGTGTACGGCTTGTTCATGTGCAGGGGTGACGTCTCCGCCGCCGACTGCGGCGCGTGCGTAAGCGATGCTAGCGCAACCGTATTGCAGAGATGTCCCAACCAAACGACTGCAACTATCTGGTACGATTTTTTGTACCCTGAGTTACTCGACGAGCCTGTATATGGGATACCCCAATCCGTCTTTCGTCCCGTTCTGGTCCGTATAACGGTAATAACGATTCTCAACGGGATAGTTTCATAGTGTCCGTCAACAAAACGTTGACTCAGGTGGCCGCTGGAGTAGTCAACGATCAATCTGCCGGCCGGAAGTTTGCGACTCAAGAAGGTAACTTCACTGAATTGAAGAGGGTCTACAGTCTGGCGCAGTGCCGGCCGGATATTGGCAACCGGGATTGTCAGACATGTCTGCGAAAAGCTATCCAAAAACTGCAAAGTTGTTGTTATTCAAGATTGAGTGCCACAGCTCTCTCCCTAGACTGTAATATGAAGTATGCGACGGAGCCTTTCTACGATAGCACAGCCGCGCCACCACGGGCTCCGCTCTATCCTCCCTTCTCCTCCTCCTCCGCCATTCTTCAACAAGTGCAGGTAAAACTTTCTTGTTCTTCTTTGTATTTTTTGAATATGTTGGAAACACAGGCACACAGTCATTACTGGATAGGAGGAGTAACTGTATGGGCCTTATACTATACAATTTAATAACCTAAAAAGAGCTCTTCATTTTCCTAAATTAATATGGACAAAAATTTTACTTTTTTCCTTTATTTTTTTCAACTTAAACAGCTTTACTTAGAATCAATATCTCATTCACCATTATCCTTTTTGAGCATACAATATATTAATATTTCGTCTCACTACGAAGAACCCGAATCTACTTTGACCTGACCCAAATCAAAGTGGACCCCACTAAAATTTGTACCACAAAATAGCTTTTTGAAATGTTATTGTATACCAATTTATGCTATTTTTTCTAACGTACGTAATTTGTCTCATCACTAGTTTTTTTTCTTCTTAAATCCCAAGAATTAAAATCTCAGGAGGAGACATGATATTTTAATTCCATAAAAAATGAGGGAATTATAATTCCTTGCAACCAAACTAAGGAATTTATGATATTTGGAATTAGGTGGGAATTAAGTGAGAAGAGAATTTAAATTCCCTCCAACCAAATGCCCTGTTAAGGGTAAAAATAAGAGAGCAAATTGACAGAGTAATTGTAAAGAGTATTGGATTCTCCCCACCTTTCAATGTTCTCCAAGGGTATTTATACAATTTACATGCCTTAAAATGAAAGAAAAAAAGTTAATAAACTTGATCTTAAGAAAGCTTCTTAAACTATCATTCTTTCCTAATATTGAAAAGGGAAATCTTTGCCCATAATCCGGAAGAAATCCCTATAAAATCTCCTCTAACTGCCTCTGGGTACCAATCGTTATACCTACACCACGCGCGCGTAGTACTGTGCGCCGCGCGCATCCCCAAAACGACGTCGTTTTGGGATCGTTTGGGGCGCGGTAGGAAGTTGCTGTGATATATGTTATTTGTTCACACAATTATGTGTATTTGTTCACACAATTATGTGTATTTGTTCACACAATTATGTGTATTTGTTCATACAATTATGTTATTTGTTCATACAATTATGTACATTCTTTTTATACAATTATGTACATCCGAATCAGAAAATTTGTGTGTATGTATGTTGAGTTGATGTGTATTTGTTAAAAGTTATGTTTATTATGTATTATGTTAGATTATGTTGTATTATCTTCTAAAAAAGAGTATGTATATTTAGTATATAATTATGTACATTCATGTATACAATTATGTGTATTCTAGTATAACATTATGTACATTTTTGAACAACGGATTTAAAAAGAAAAAATTACTGCCATTCACTGGGGTGGGAAATTTAAAAAAAAAAAATAAAAATTAAAACGATGTCGTTTTGCATCTGGGCGGACAGTGCAACGCGCGCCGTGGTGTAGGATATAAATTGCCTCTGGGTACGGCACCCGGTCGGGCGTACAAACCCGACCACCTACGTCAGGCGCCAGCTGGGCCTAAACAAATCCAACGCCCCGACGAGGAGCCTGGTTGCTGAGTCCCTCCCGTCTTCTCAGTAGTGTGGTCAAGTTGCAAACTCCGAGCGCGAAGACATGCTCTTAACTGGATACCCTGCTCGGGGGTATCTATCATGATTGAATGATGTATAAGTTTATATTTATTAATGTAAATGTGCTAGTTTATTAGAATTGAAAATTTAAACTACTATTTTGGAAAATGTTAAAAGTTTTAGGAATAAGGGTCAAATAGGCCATTGAACTGCACGCAATAATACAATTAGGCCACTGAACCCTAAAAAACAACAATTAGACCACTAAACTAACAAATTTCATTCAATTAATCTAATTTATAGGTTTTGTAGGTTAGTAACAGGTTACCTAACAAATTTAAAATATTTTTTAAAAAATTATTATTTAAAAATAATAAATTAAATTAAAAAAAAAACATTTCTTCGCTCTGCCGGAGACGAAGAGTTCTTCGTCTGCGGCCATGGAGACGAAGAGTTTCTTCGTCTGCGGCCATGGAGACGAAGAAACTTTCTTCGTCTCCATGGTCGTCGTCTCCGGGAGACGAAGACGATTAACTTTTTTTCTTTTTTTTTTTTTTTTTTTTTTTAAATTTTAAATTTTTAAATTATTTTTTTAAATAATAATTTAAAAATATTTTAAAATTTAGGTGACCTGTTACTAACTTGTGAAACCTGTAAATTGACTTAATTGCATGAAAATTGTTAGTTTAGGGACCCAATTGTTGTTTTTTTAAGTTCAGTGGCCTAATTGCATTATTGTTTGCAGTTCGATGGCCTATTTGACCCTTATTCCAAAGTTTTATGTGAGTTCGTCTGGTCTGATAAGTTCGACAATTAAAATTTTAAGATTAGGGCCAAGAAGTTTAAATCCCATCAAGAACAAAAAAATGATTAACCCGAACCAATATACCTCACAAGTCACAACCCAATAGGACTAGCCAGCAACTGATTGAATTGGCCTGATTGACATCTCTACATTTGTGATCCTAGTCGACAAAGAACCACAGGAAAGAAACCAACATAGGTTGCCCGTTGGCTAAAACCAAGAAGCGAAAACTGGTTATTGCCATTTTTCAGTTTGGTGTGTTTCTGTTGGTGCAGGAAACAAAGGAAATTCTTCATCAAAACTGATTATTGCCATTGTAGTTCCGGTCATCGGGTTACACTCTTCATTGCAATCTTTTGTTTTGTGAGGATCAAAAAAGAGAAGAAATCAAAAACTACAGCACAGACAAAAGGTTGAGTACCAGAGTGATTGGGATTTGAGTTTCTCTATCCTTAATTGTATTATAATATTTGATTATTTGCAATTCAAATTTTAGCAGAAGATGTGTCTGGAATTTCAACTGAGGAGTTCTCCCAATACGATTTTGCTACTATTCAAGCTATTACAAATGACTTTTCCAATGAAAATAAAATTGGCGAGGGTGGATATGGTTCTGTTTACAAGGTAAAATCTCTGACTATATATGCATCATTTTAGTAGTCCATTCTAATTCTTTATTGGAAACGAATACTCAGGGATTGCTTCCCAACGGACTAGAGGTAGCTGTAAAACGACTTTCAAGAAACTCAAGACAAGGAGCTCAAGAATTCAAAAATGAGGTTGGAGTAGTTGCCAAGCTTCAACATAGAAATTTAGTAAGACTATTGGGATTTTGCTCCGAAGGAGAAGAAAAGATACTAATTTACGAATTTGTTACCAATAGAAGTCTTGATTATTTTTTATTTGGTAAGTTCCATATCATTGTACCAATAGAAGAAAAGATCAGATGTTCCATCTACTGTTTTCTGCACCATTTCTTTTGTTTTTAGGTTTTGTGATTATCATGTTCTAAAATTAAGACTTCAACATAATTTGCCTAACTTGTGATATACATTTTGCTGCTTATGTAGATAATGCAAAGAAGCACCTTTTGAATTGGTCAAGGCGTTACAAGATTATAGAAGGGATAGCACGAGGGCTACTATACCTTCATGAAGATTCTCGTCTTAGAATCATACATCGTGATCTTAAGGCAGGTAACATATTATTAGATAAAGAAATGAACCCAAAAATAGCCGACTTTGGCATGGCTAAAATTTTTGGAGTTGATCAAACCCAAGGAAATACAAGCAGAATTGTTGGAACATAGTAAGTTTTTATTAAATCCTTTGTTATTCATTTCTTCATTGCAAAAAAATAAAATGTGCAACTATAATTTGATGTATTCGGTATTCCATTCGTTTCCATGTATATTACTAACATCTTGTATTTATTTAATGGCGGGCAGTGGCTATATGTCTCCTGAATATATAATACATGGCCAATTCTCTGTGAAGTCTGATGTTTATAGTTTTGGCGTTCTTCTTTTGGAAATCATAACTGGGAAAAAAACTTCCAACTTCGCGGAATCAACTGGACCACAAGATCTTCTTAGCTATGTGAGTAGAAAATCCATGATAGAATGTACTAACAACTGCCAAATCACTAATAATATTACTGTTAATAACCATTTTAACTTGATGCCGGTAAATATTGATTGTAGGCTTGGCAACATTGGAGGGACAACACACCTTTAGGAATACTGGATCCAGTTCTCGGAGAATCCTACTCAAGAAATGAAGTGATCCAATGTATCCATATAGGCTTATTATGTGTTCAAGATGATATCGAGGAAAGGCCTACAATGGCAAATGTTGTTCTCATGCTCAATAGTCATTCTATTAGTAGGCCATCACCTCGCGAGCCAGGATTTTTCTTCAGGGGAAGATCAGAGCCGAACGAGACAGAATCAGATAAGTCTAGGAGCAAGTCATTGCCATCTTCTGTGAATGAAGTGTCCATTTCTGAGCTAGATCCAAGATGATGGAGAGAATTGAGGAATCCAGCTATGGGGTACAAGGGTGAAATTTATGCAGATTGAAAAATGGAAGTTTGTTGTTTTAAATTTCAGTTCATACTTTATATTATGTATTTTATTTTACTAGAAAACGACATATTTATTACTTATTATGTATCTAATTTTCAAAACATATTTATTATTCCACACAACAATATTCAATAATGTAAAAGTATTAAATTTGTAAACTACAAAATAAATTGTAATAGTAAAAAAATACATAAGATGATGAAACATAAAACGAGCCACATTCCTTATGTCTTAATTGTTCTCAGCAAATGAGTTGTTTTCATTTGTCTTAATTGGTAATTGTTGTGTATTTTCAATTAAATATTAATCCTTGAAATAAAGCTAGATTGAAAGTGCTCCAATCGCCCAAGGTGACACGAGAGTTTTAGTGTATATTGTCTTAGCGGATTATAATACTACGAAAATATTACTTCGTATATCCGAATAGCATGGTTGAAAAAATTGTTTAGGCGCTCCTCAGGAGTTCGGGGATGCCAAGCGCCTAGTCAGGGATTAATCGGCGCCTGTGTATTTTTTTTTTTTTTTAAATTTGTATAAATTTTTTAATTTTTTAAGACTTGATAATTATAAACTATTTAATAGTTTAATAGTTAATACTAAAATATAAAATATTAACCTAAAAACATCTAGAGTTTGAACAATTTAGGTCTATTCTGCTCTAAGTGAAATAACTCGTTTAAAAAAGAAGAGAACAATAGCTAATCAGCTTACTTGGTGCACATGAAATGAAAGGTTGAAGTTTAGTTCGCTTGAAAGGTTGAGATTTGAGGAGAAAGTTGAGATATATTTTTCGTATGTCCTCCCATGTGCGAGCGAGAGAACACCTCTATACTATATAATTCAACCTCTTTTTAAAAGGCTCTTGTATATATAATGGTGAAAATCTCCAATCATTATACCGTGCGCCCTGATCAAAACGACGTCGTTTTTATTGCTCAGATTTTATGTGTATTATGTTAAGAGTTTATGTGTATTCTCTTATGAGTTTATATGTATTATATACTATGTTAGAGTATGCGTATTCTGTTATGAGTTTATATGTATTCTGTTAAGAGTCCATATATATTAAGTTATGAGTTTATGTGTATTATGTATTATGTTAGATTATGTGTATTCTGGTATGAGTTTATGTGTATTATGTATTATGTTAGGTTATGTGTATTCTGTTATGAGTTTATGTGTATTATGCTATGAGTTTATGTGTATTATGTATTATGTTAGATTATGTGTATTCTGTTATGAGTTTATGTGTAGGTATTATGTATTATGTTAGATTATGTGTATTCTGTTATGAGTTTATGTGTAGGTATTATGTATTATGTTAGATTATGTGTATTTTGTTATGACTTATGAGTTTATGTACATTCGAAACAGAGATTTTTTTTTTTTTTTGAATTTAACAGTAGAAACGGGAAACAGAATTTCTAAAAAAAAACATTATCAAAACGACGTCGTTTTGGCCAGGGCACACAATGCATTGTGCATCCTGGTGCACGGTATAATTTGCCGAAAATCTCCTTCCTTTTCTAATGTGGGCCAAATGCTTGTACAAGCATTTTCACATTTATTTTTCAACTTAAATGAGTCTACTTTGAAAATCTATTTCTCATTCATCCATTATTCGTTTTGAACGTATAATATATCAATCTCTTCGTCTCACTATGAAAAAATCTGAATCCACTTTAACCCGAACCAAATTAAAAGTGAGTACACATATATTTGTACTACAAAATAATCACTTACAATACCATTTTAACTATTTTTTCCACCATATTGTATTAATAAATTGGGAGCCTATCAAACCAATACTAATAAATGGTGGTGGCCTTGTAGCAGATGTCAAGGGAAGTTATGTTGCATTTCCTTGGTACGAGTGACAACCACATGATTTGTTCTAAAACGCTTGACTAATTCCTTATATTTAGATGATATTTAATTAGATGAATGATAGATAAAAGTCACGCAATACCAAATTAAAATCAGTCAATATTGGGTAGGAAATGGTGAATAAGGTAGAACCAATCAGTCACCGATCAAAGTCTCTCCGTTTGAAAGAGGCAACAGGCAACAGCAAGCGACGAGGGGAAGCTGGTGATTTGTGTTTCCACTATTTCAAGATTTTCAGTCTTGTCTCTCTCAATTTTCTATTTTATGTTTTTTTTTTAACATGTTATAAAAATAAAGTTAAGTAGTATAAAATAAAATATTGTTTCTAATAACCTTGTGATCTAGTGGCATGAAGTGATTCAATAAGAATTGAGAAAGTAAATATGAACAAATGCTACCACTACAAGAAAAATCGCGAATCGCGACGGACTATATTCCGTAGCCATTCAGCGACTGAAATTGCGACCGAATGCATTCCGTTGCGAAATGGCGACGGAATTTTATTCTGTTGCGAATCTTGGCGCAAAGATAAAATAAAGCCCGCGAAATATTGGCGGAAAATTTTCGCGACCGAATTTGCGATGGAAGTAATTTACGTCGTCCATGTTGCGACGGGAAAATCGACCGATTTGTGTTCCATCGCGAAATGGCGACGGAATTTGCGACCGAATTGATTCCGTCCTTAAATGAATTAAGTTTTAGATTATGGACTAAATATGGCGACGGAAATTGCGACCACCTATATTCCGTCGCAAAATAGTTTTATTAAATTTTATTTTTCTTTTATTTAAAAGATGGCGTTTTGAGTATGAAATTAAAATTAAAATAAAATAAAAGTTTGTAAGCCTAAGTGCAAACATCTCTCAGAAGTAGAACACTCCACGCTGAACTCCATCGCCGTACAGCACCAGAGCTCAAATTGCTCGATTTACTTGTTTTACTCTATCCCTGCATTATTTTGTTTTTGTCTGGTCCATTCTGTCACCGTACAGCACCAGAGCTCTGCTAGGCTGGTCCGCCATTGCTAATTGCTATTGCTCGAACAAAATACGAACAAATACTACTAATACATCATAACAGAGTCTGTAAGTTGTCCACTCTTAGAGTCAGTCCAATTATACCATCGACCAGGGTCTACCTGACCCTGATTCAAAAATAAATTATGTACCTGTAGTTGATCGTGAGATTATCTTTAAAAGATATATTTTTAAAAGTGAAAGAGTATTTTAGTGTAAAGATAACATAAAATAGTAAAATGTATGACAGATTTCGTCTAAATTGGTTACATGTATTCATGCCAGAATCAAAAGTCAAAGTCTTCCCAAGATGCAAAGCATGCCCAGTCATTTCAAGCCCCCATGTAACTTTCCTTCATTATTGCCCAAACATTACTACTTAAGTATTTAGAATAGTTACGACTGAATTTATATCCTTATTATTAGTCTTCTTATATTATAAGTTATAACAAACAAATGTATACTAATTCATTGTACCCAAAAAAAAAAAAAGAGTTTGAAAATCATTAGTATACAAATCTTGATTCTCTAAGGCGATCTTGAGCATAAAGTACATTTTTCTAATTTATAAAATGCATTATTATAATTCGTAAAATGCATTATCTCATCACAAAAATTTCATTATTTTAACACATAAAGTACATTATATATTATTCTAACTTATAAAATACATTATTCTAACACATAAATACAGAGACATCCAATCATCTTTAGATTTGACAAGGTTTGGACAAAATTGTGTAGATTCAAAATTCTAGACACTTTTGTGAAAAGTACTAACTCATAAAATATATTATCTTATCTCAGAAATTTCATTATTCTAAGTTCTAACACATATAAAGTACATTATTCTAACTCATAAAATACATTATTTTATCACAAAATTTTCATTATTCTAACACGCACGGGGAACCAGTTGCCACATGTTGTTACGTTGCAGCGCTTCAAATTCCTCATCCATTGCTTTCCTCCACCGAGCATCTTTAAGAGCCTGGGCGACGGTAGAAGGTTCTAAAGCAGGAGACAAGGGATGGGAAGTGGTGTGGTTAATGATATAATCGGAATACCTAGGATTAAGACGACGCTCCCGAGTCGAACGACGAACATTATTCAACGATTGAGACGATTTGGAGGTGGAGGCAGGTTGTGAGTCAGACACGGATTGGGATGCATGTTGGTCACTTTCTGAGACAGTGGGAGACGATGAATTAGACGCAGCCACGGCGATGGTGTTGGAACTGGACTTGGAACTGGACTTGGAATCGGAATTGGAACTGGACTTTGAACTGGAGTTGGAGCTGGTGTTGGAACACCCCACGGGTTGTACCTGTGTAGACAAAGGAGACGACTTGCACAAAATATGACGTGATTCTAAATCATTAGAAGCAGAAGGTAAGCTGGTATATGACTTTTGCAAATCGTTATAAGGAAACACATGGGGCACAAATCTAACATGCCTAGATACATAAATACGATTCGAACCAAAATCTAGACATTTATAACCGGATTGGGTGTTCGAGTAGCCAAGGAAAATACATGGACGTGACTTTGGTTGTAGTTTCTTGGTGTTATAGGGACGCACCAGGGAAAACACAGGCAACCAAAGGGTTGTAACTTGGCATAACTAGGCAATTGTTGGAACAAGACATAAAATGGGGATTGATTACCTAAAATTGGAGTAGGGAGCCGGTTAATAAGGATATACGACTGTCTGAAAGGCGTAGGTCCAGTATGAGGATGGCAAAGACGCGGAGTGAAGAAGAGACATGCCAGTTTCCACGACATGCATGTGTCGTCGCTCTGCGACACCATTGTGCTTAGGAGTGTGTGGCGAGGTGGTGAAATGAGAGATACCGTAAGTATTAAAAAACGGCCCAGTCTCATGAACTCGCCTCCATTATCTGAGTAAACAGAAATAATTGACAGGCTAAAATATTTTTCCACTAGGGCTGTTTGAACTGAATGAATATTGTTACATCCGATTTACGTTGCATGGGGTACAACTAAATGTATTTTGAGAAGTAGTCTACAAAAATGACATAATAGCGAAATTCACAATAGAGTTCTCAGTAGGTCCCCACACATCAGTATAAACAAGTTGCAAAGGTTTAGTGCTAACAAGTGTATTTTTAGAAAAAGACAGTTTATGAACATTGCAGGAGGAACAGTAAAATTCTCGCAGAGATGACATGGAGACTGGAACATTACATCGTTGCAACACAAGTTGCAACACCTTATTCGACGGTGGCCAAGTTGTTGGTGCCACTGAGGCAAACAAGCCAACTGCATAGCATGAACTGTTGGGTGAGAGGCAACTGGTCCAAAATAGATACCATTAATGTTCACTCCTCGTAGCAGCGGAATCCCCGTTCGAAGTTCCTTGACCAGAAAATGAGAATAAAAAAATTCAACAGACACACGATTAGTCTTGCATAACTGGGAAATAGAAACTAAATTAGTGTGTAACTATGGGACACGCAAGACATTATCTTGAGTGAGAACATTAGAAGGAGTGGGAATGACAGATTGGCCAATATGAGATATTTGTAAGGAATTACCGTCACCCAGGCGTATTTCATCCGATCCACTATACTCGGCGAAAGTCCGCAGAGGAGCGAGACTTGGTGTCACATGGTGCGACGCCCCACTATCAAACATCTAGGGAGGAGAAGCCCTAGTCATTGAATTGGCTGTAGAAGATACATAGGATTGCACAGGAGGAAGATCATGCTCCTTTAAAAATCGGGCTAGCTTGCGACACACCCTTGTTTCATGACCCGTAAGATAACAAAACTTACAAACGATACCTGAGCGATTGTGTTCCCCTTGTTGCCGATTGGAGCCATAATGATTGTTATTGTTGCGGGCCCTCCGGTTGGTGTTGGACTGGTGGTTGCGTCGCGGAGGTGACGAGGTGCGTTGAGTAACATTAGTAGTAAAAAAGGACTGACGCAAAGCATCTGCGTCTGTCAATTGGCATTCATGGTCAGTCAGCACATCTGCCAACTCGCCAAAAGAAAGAGGTTTTCACGAACGCGGATGGCCGATGTGATGGAACTGTAATCCTCGCCTAGCTGAGTCAATACATAGACGATTAGATCTTTGTCAGGTACGGGTCACTGAGCCCACGCTAAATCATCATTTATGGCTCGCATGTCATTGAGATAAGTGGTGGATGGACGACCGAGACCCTCGCGGATTCCTCGTGAGTTTGGCCTTGAGGATATGATACGTCCTCGTGAGGCACTAGCATAACTAGCAACAAGACATTGCCACGCATCATGGGCTGTCCTAGCCGAGGAGATAAGGGGTTGTATGGTGTCAGTACAGCTCCTAAGTAGAGCACTGACAATAACTTGGTCTTGACGATACCAAGCTAAATGAGCCGGGTTGACAGAAGTTTGAGCAGGATCAGTGAATTTGGCTGGTTCCTTAGTTGTACCATCAACATAGCCAAAGAGATGAAATTCAACAAGTGTGGCATGAATTTTATGTCGCCACACTGGGGAATTCCACGGTTGTGAGTTTAATTGGAAGTGTGTTGGGCATTTAATTGGATTATTGTGGTTGTAGTAGCGGAAGCCATTTTGGAAGGGAAGGAGAAAAAAAACTTCGTAGGAGAAATTAGGCTCTTGATACCATAATAGATTATGAAACTTGACTGATATTATTGATGTAAAACAATCAGTTTTAAAATAGCATACAAGGGAGAGAAGATAGTGAGTAGTTAGCAGGTTGTTGTAACAACCAATATAACAATGCTACATAAAAGGAATGCAACTAGATTTAATCATATACAAAATATGTCAGCCACAGGTATCCTTAACACGAACGCTTACCGAACACGAACATGAGGTAGTTTGCTGAAAGCTCTGTTCGCTAACACCCCTAATTCTAACACATATAAAGTACATTATTCTAACTCATAAAATACATTATTTTATCACAAAATTTTCATTATTCTAACACGCACGATGAGCAATAAATTTGTTTAAAACATTAAAATGACATCGTTTTGAATAGTGATCCATACAATAATTTGCGAGACCATATTTAATGCCATTAAATTGTTTTGAGGAAATAATGAATAAGATAGAGCCCAATAAATGTTTCAATTTTTTTTTATCAAAGTCAACTCTCGAATTGAAAGCGATGGCGCGCGGCAAGAAAGGGAATCTGGCTGATTGGTTTCATTTGTGTTCATATCTCTTTTCACTCCTGTCTCTTTCAATTTCTATAATACTCGTGAAACATGTTAGATAGATGCACACGATTTTTTCTCACGTTCTCACCTAAATAAATGTTTGCATATAATCCTATATATATATATATATATATATATATATATTATAGGCCGGGAAGAGATCAGATGCATTTGTTGCTTCTCGTACGGATGTGCGGTGGATTAATGTGCGTGAGGTTTATACTTAATGTGAGTGAGATTTGTACTCAATGTGCCTGAGATTTGTACTTAATGTGCGTCATGTTAATATGCGTGAGTTTTGTATTAATGTGCCTGAGTATTCTGTTTAATGTGCGTGAGATTTGTGTTTAATGTGCTTGAGATATTTCAGAATTACGAGCTCAGAAAGAAGCAGAACAGAAACTCACTCACATTAACGCTCAAACTTCTTGTTACTACTTCTTCTTTCAATTTGACCCATGGATTCTGGGTTATCAGCTACCTTCAATGCAGTTGAATGTTTATATAAATAACGCACGCACAGTAAAATTTGCACAGCAACAAAGTGTGGATTTCTGTTGTATTATTCCCATAATTCTTAACCTCCATAGCTCGCCTCCGTATCATCATCATCAGGGAGGGGCAAATGGCTACTGGGAATGAGGAAGAAGCTGACATAATATTTTCTGCTGCATTTTACACATTCACGCACATTAAGTACAAATATCAGGCACATTAAACACAACACTCACGCACATTGAATACAAATCTCACGGCACTTTCATCCACCGCACATCGCCAGGGAAGCAACAAATGCACGGGAACCTTTCACTATATATATTATATATTATATATATATATATATATATACTATATTACTATATATATATATATATATATATATATATATATATATATATATAATATATATATATGGGGAAAAATGTACAAATAGACCATTGAACTATTTAGGATAACCAATTAATCCATCGAACACTCGAATAAGCTCCAAATTCATCCATGAACCTGAAAAAAGTGCAATTAGCATTTTTAAGCAGTTAACAACATATTTGGGTTGCCATGTGTATATTTTATTATTTTTATTATCCTACTAAGCATTTGACCATCTTTCTGAAGTCCATGTTTTCCTAATTTTATTTCCCTGAACGTGTCGGGAACTTAAATTTAAAAATAAAATTTTTTACATACTATTTTTAATATGTTGAACATAAAAACTAATATCCCAGGTGTTTTCCCAAAAAAATAAACATTAAAACGAAAATAAAAAATACATGTTTGAAAATTAAAAATTTTAGTAAAAAAGTGGAAAATAGCCTCTTATAATCTCGATAAATTATTACAGCACTAATATAATGTACTAAAACAAACATTTATCTATGAATATAACCACAAATACAAGTCTAAACAACCGTTATCAGATCTAAGGAAAGTGGAAAAAGAAAGAAGAACATCAATAATCAATGACGGGCCTCAACAAAAATAAGACAAGGTCCACCATGCCCTTAGTAAGTACATTCTAACACAAAAAAATTAAGCCTAGCTAATATAAATAAATATATCCATAACCACATGGCAATATCCCTACACCCCCTCGATTTATAAACCCCTGACCTAATATATATGCTGACTGCATCCTACATTTTTTCCAATATAATCACGATTGAAACCATGAAATCCTCCAATCTCCCACAAAAAACTATATCTCGGGCAAAGCCACATAAATTCTAAGATTCATTCTGCCAGTAATCTAAATAATACACAAACACTACATGGTCAATAATAACTGTTATTGCTCACCTTCTACTTAATATCTCTGAAATATTTCCAGTAAAAAAAAATATAATAATCCTTACAATCCTACAACATATGTTGTATTAATATCAACATTGGCAAATGAAAAAAATCATATTCTAGTATCATAATATAAGACATATAAAATCTTAACAACACGAATGATAAGATACAATAATTCTAGTACAAAGTAAGCATGCAGAGAAAAAGAGACTTATCTACATAATCTAAGAAGAAGTAATAAATAGAAATTTGAGCCATCCCAAAAGGATAGGAAAAAAAGCCAACGAGACTTACTTGAACACATGTATAGACTGGTCTCTAAGAGGATCATGATTAAACATACAACTAACAGACCCACACTCACCCACCTGTTAATAAGTCATTATAGTACTCAGCAAACAAAGAAGACCACAAAAAAAAAACATCTCTGTTTGTATTTGGAAAAATTGTCAAAAATTATGACCGAGACAAAAATCTATTGTCATGCTTATCACTCCTTAAGTATGAGTATCTCTCGAAAGACAAATCGTATCGTAAGAAATCGTCATAACCAAAACGGGTAGAATGAAATGTAATAAGAAGCAAAAACCAATGTACAATACTCCACTTACTTACTTTATTTTTTTTTTTATTATCCATTTAATCAAACTATCCGAATATCAAAAAATATAACAAAAAGAAGAGTTTAGATGATCCACATAAATAACAAACTAAAATACGGTTAAGAAAAAAAAATATGAAGATCTATAGTGTTTATAACGTATGTAGG
>VALG01011880.1:0-20031 GCA_009835305.1 Ipomoea purpurea
GTAGAGGAAAGTTCAAACCGTGCAGTGAACGGGCAATTCAAGAGTTAATCTGATTGGATGGGTGACAACACGATCTTGTCCATCTTGTTTAGAGCTAAGATGGACTATACGCGTCTAAAGTTCTCCAACTTGGGACGCGAATTATCATTTTTCGCGACGCGGATTGTTTATTCAATCAGCGTCCCCGACATCTGCGTCCAGCTACTTTGGACGCGAATTAGCCTTAACTTTGGACGGAATGACAGTTTCTGTACTAGTGGTTTTTTTTCTTTTTTTTCACCCACATTTTTACTTTTTCCTAAGCACACTTACAAAACTCCTCAAAACCGCAACGGTAATAAACAATTAAGGATCCTCTAATATAAGCTGAGTGCATGTACATATCTCACAAATCCGTTGTTTCATATTAAAGCCTCGAGCTCAATAGGACTGCCGCCATTTGACTAATTGCTTTCTTGGCTACTAAAAGAGGCATGCATTTCTTCGATTATAGTTTCCGCAAATTTGAAATATGACCGTAAACAATTATCAGTGTTACTCCCCGACTGGGAAATACAAAGAACCGTACCATAGGTGATTAGTTACATTCATGGATTGTTTTGAATGATAAATAGAATTAATAAGTAAGATTAGTTATTTTTCTTGTTGGCGATGAACCGTGCTGTGAAAGGCATACTAAACTTCTTAGTTTGTTCTTATTGACAGATTGCTTGAGGGCATTTTTAAGGCTATTCTTGAACTCCTAGTTGCATACAAGGATTAACTTGCTGGTAAGTAACCATGTTTTCCTATAATTGTTTTTGTATTTGTTTATTGCACTTTAGATGGTATATTATCTTAATGTTTGATATCATTTTCTACCTTGTATATCTTCAGAAGTGCAAATGCAGAGGAAGCTGAAGATGAGATTGAGATGGATGGATTTCAAAGTTATGATGATGAGGATGGGTCTTATAGAGAAATGGCAAATGATGACGAGGATGACTCGTCCAGATGATGATTTTAGTGACGATGAAGAGTTGCAGTCACCCATTGTCGAGATTGAGAAAGAGAAATTGGAGAAGGCATCTGCATGCTGAGTAGAGGAAAAACCATGCAAACCATGCAGTGAACGGGCAATTCAAGAGTTAATCTGATTGGATGGGTGACAACACGATATTGTCCATCTTTGTTTAGAGCTAAGATGGACTATACGCGTCCAACGTTCATCAACTTTGGACGCGAATTATCATTTTTCGCGTCCAAAGCTACTTTGGACGCGGATTGTTTATTCTATCAGCGTCCCCGACATCTGCGTCCCAGCTACTTTGGACGCGAATTATCCATAACTTTAGACGCGAATGACTGTTTCTGTACTAGTGGTTTTTTTTCTTTTTTTTTTCACCTACATTTTTTAGTTTTTCCTAATCACACATACAAAAACTCCTCAAAAACCGCAACGGTAATCAACTACTAAGGATGCTCTATTATCAAGCTGAGTGCGGGCACATATCCTCACAAATCCCTTGTTTCATAATAAAGCCTCCAGCTCAATAGAACTGCCGCCACTTGACCAATTGCTTTCTTGGCTACTAAAAGAGACATGCATTCTTCTCGATTATAGTTTCCGCAAATTTGAAATATAATCGTAAACAAATTATCAGTGTTACTCCCCGACTAGGCAATACCAAAGAACCGTACCATAGGTGCTTGAGGGAATTTTTAAGGCTATTCTTGAACTCCTTGTTGCATACAAGGATCAACTTGCTGGTATGTAACCATGTTTTTCCTATAATTGTTTTCGTATATGTTTCATTTGCACTTTAGATGGTATATTATCTTAATGTTTGATATCATTTTCTAGCTTGTATATCTTCAGAAGTTGCAAATGCAGAGGAAGCTGAAGATGAGATTGAGATGGATGGATTTCAAAGTGATGGTGATGAGGATGGGTCTTATAGAGAAATGGCCGACGATGACGAGGATGACTCGTCCTGATGATGATTTTAGTGACCATGAAGAGTTGCAGTCACCCCATTGTCGAGATTGAGAAAGAGAAATTGGAGGCCATCTGCATGCTGAGTAGAGAGAAAAATCAAACCGTGCAGTGAACGGGAAATTCATGAGTTAATCTGATTGGATGGGTGAAACACGATCTTGTCCAATGCTTTGTTTGAAGCTAAGATGGACTATGCGGTCAAAGTTCTCCAATTGAGACGCCGAATTATCATTTTCGAGTCCAAGCTACTTTGGACGCGGTATTGTTTATTCATAATCAGCGTCTCCGACATTCTGCGTCCAGCTACTTTGACGCAATTAGCATAACATTGGACGCGAGATGATGTTTGCTGTACTAGTGTGGTTCTTTTCCTTTGTGCTTTTCACGCCTATCATTTTTGAGTTTCTCTCTAAGCACAGATTACAATAAACTCCTCAAAAACCGCAGACGGTAATCAACGCTACTAAGGATGCTCTATTCAGCAGGTCGAGCTGACGAATTTTTTTTTTTTGTTTTTTTTTTTTTTTTTCTTTTTTTTTTTTTTTTTTTTTAGTGCCCGTCACATCGGTTCCGGGACGAAAAAGTTGGTTGAAAAGAGCTCAGTTGGGGGGTAGGTGGGGGGTAGGGGACCCGCCACCTCCCACGGCAAGTTACTGTTCCGGCAGCGGCAGCCGGCGGGCGGGCAGTGCCCACCGCACCGCTGCCCGGAACACTGTTCCGGCGGGCAGCCGGCGGGTGACCCCACCCACCGGCTACCCGCTGGAATATCCCCCCCTCGGACCCGGCTACCCCCCGTTTGATGTTTTCCGAATCCCCTTGGTGTACAACGGAGCCGTTTGTCGTACCTATGTTGTTTGATAATTCGGGTACGTTCGTGGTTGTGAGGTTGAAATATATTGCATGGTAGTTTGAATTGGTACCCTGTTTGACCTAGGTGAAAGAAGTATGAACCCCGTAGGGTTATTCCTAGTTTGGTTGATGGATCACGCATAGGTCTACTTATACGTCGTATTCCCTCCCAGTGTTAATGTGGGTGCATGTGGCTTGCTAGGGACGTGTGTGTGTGTGCCCAATTCGGTAGGATCGGATGGTTCCTGGAGCTGCGTTCAGAAGCCGGCTACAGTCGATGGAATTCCTGGCTGCGTCGGATGAGGTATTCTGGGCGCGGCAAAGCTGGTTGTAGTCAGATGGAATTCCTGGTGCAATCAGATGACATTCTCCGAAGCGATTCGGGAGCTGGCTGGTATCAGATGGATTCCTGGCTTGCAGTCAGATTACCGTTCTTATGAGGCTGCGGTTCATTGGGAGCCAAATCGAACGATCCTCCGTTGTGGTAGGACCGCCTTCTGAGTATATGGCGCCTTATTATGTGAGGATTGTTGTGGGCGCAACGAAAATTGCTGATGTGTGGGATATGGAGAGTTTGGTTGATGAATTATCTTGATGTATGTGATGCGAGGATTTATGTTGAGACTGTTTATGTTGAGTATGATTTTGTTATGCTTGCTTATTTGCCTTATCTATTGTTGAACTGCTTTGGACTGTTATAACTGTTGTTTGTGTCCGGCATCATCTATCGAGTCATCCCTTGGTTTAAGCTAGAGTCGTAGGATATTCTTCATGCTCTAAATGGTTTTGTATATCTATATAGTTCTGTATATGTATTGTATTAACAATTTTAACTTCCCGCCCAATTCCTAAAAATCTCTCTCCCAATTAAATATGTTGATTTCTACTTTCCCATTCGTACAATAATTCTGGGTAGAAAATTTATTCTAAATTTTAAAATAGTGTTAAATGCAATTTCCTTTGACATCTATACTCGTATACTCTATATAATTTAAAAATCCTGAAAACTTTTAACTTCCGCCAATTTCTAAAAATTTTTCCCAAGTAAATATATTGATTTATACTTTTCCATTCTTACATAACTGGGTAAAAATTCTATTCTTAAAATTTTAAAATAGTTGTAATGCAATTCCTTTGCACATCTATGACTATTATAATAACAATCCTGAATTTTAACTTCCCGTCATTCCTAAAATCTCCTTCCGCAATAAAGTATATTGATTTCTACTTTCACATTGTACGATAATTCTGGGTACAAATTTTATCGAACATTTTAAAATAGTGTAATACATTCCGTTGCACATCATACTTCTATCTATTTACAATAAAAAAAAAAATCAAATATTATGAATAACAAAATCTTGAAATGTTTAACTTCCCGCTCATTCCTAAAAAAGTCTTCTTTCCTATCAAAAGTATATGAATTGTACGTTTCGCATTTTGTACATAATTGCTGGGTAAAATTTTTATTCTAAAATTTTAAAAAGTGTATGCATTCCCTTTCACATCTATCTACTCTATCTATACTCATATATAATAATAAAATCTGAAATTTTATTTCCGCCAATGTCCTAACAAATCTCTGTTTCCCAATAAAAATATATTGATTTTATTTTCCGTTCGTACATTAATTCTGGGTAAATTATTTTCTTAAAATCTTAAATAGTGTAATGCAATCCTTTGCACATTATACTCTACCTATTTGTTGAGGGAGTGTACACACAGGAAGTTTTGGTGCAAATGCCGATATACTTGAGATAGAAATTTCCAAGGTTAAATCTTTGCATTATCTGATCTTATGACGTTATAATTTTAGCGAACTGCTGTGTTATCAATATAAGAAAATCTGGTATATTCTGCTTATAACTTCATTTTCTTTCATTAGGTTAGATCCAAGTTAGCCCTGCTGTGTTCATCTACTAAAGGTTAGGACAGTATTTGATGACTGTTAATTGGTGTGATGTGATATGGGTCCCAATATCAACGAGTTGAACAAGATCAAACAATTTGCAGAAATGGAGAAATGGACAGAAAAGGCACCATCTTTGTGTTTGCAAAGTGATCATTAGTCACAACATCTGGTTTCTCCATTACAAATCTTCTATCGAAAGGTGTTAAGTACTGATTTTCTCAGAGGAGTGCCCCAGCATGGCATGCCAATAACTACAGCATTAAAGAGCAGATTACTTGGGTACAAAACAGCGATTTTGGTGGAAGAGCTGAGCAGTCCTCTATGTGGGAAACGCTGAGTTGATTTCAGATTAGGCAAGTCACCAATATTCCTAACATCTTTAGATTTTGCAACAAATTTACATGTAACAACTGGATGTGTTGGCACTACTATCCAAAAGATCCATTTGATCAGACTTTGGAGGATTGATTTACTGTCATTTTAGTGTCGAGATGGAAGTTTGTCTATGGCATAGCCTTGTGCTGGTATGATGTTGCTTACTAGAGAGGAAAACTGCTTGGCCTTTACTTGTTGCATAATTCAAAGAATTGCTTTCTAAAGTCATCTCTTCGATTAACAGATGTTTAATTTCTGATCCATTCTCTGGAGCCATTAACCAACGCTTGTGTTTGTATACGCCCCTCCCCTTTAGCTTCGTTGTATTCCAACCAGGTAAGCGCATAACATGCGTTACTTGTAGCATCTTAAACGTCCAATTGCTTGTGATCCACATTTAACACCAGAAACATGAACCACACTGGTATGAACTGTTTTTGACCAGGGAATAGAGTAATCTTTTGCAATTACTTGTCATATTTTGTATAAAAGAAAGCACTGGCCATGCATAGGCATATCTCCTGATTAAAACCAAACTTCACCCTCTAACATATTTTATTGCTTAGTTGGGGAAACCAATAAGCAAAAGAGCAATTCACCTCCAGGAGAGGTTCAATCAACCAATACTATCTACCTCTTAGTGTTAGATATAATTTCGCTATTCAAGCCAGATGAGAATGCTGACAGATATTCAGCTTCTAGATGTTCCTATCCATATTCAGGGATAGAGCTCTACCAAACACTTCCAAACTTTAAATGACAGCGACCTCACATGGGAGGGAATCCGGATCTAAACGAACACGACATCTCATTCGCCAAGAGCACTTACCTAGCAGCAAATGAGTCGACCCCGCGTAAATCAATCTTAACGAAATGCCACACAAACAGTACCTTGTATTAAGATTATGGTGAATATCATGCACTGAATATATCTGCAATAAGGAAATAAATGATACATATCCTTGCCTTCGCGCATCGCATACCGTGTTTTCAGTCCTCCACTTCATTAGCCGTATTGATCCAGATACATCTTGCAGTATTGTTGGTGCAACAGCCCTGAGAATCCATGAGAAGCACCGATGGTTGCATTGATGCCAGGTAGAAGTACTGGGATACTATCTTTACTCGGAAAACCATGGTTGCTTCCACCACGAACCATTGTATTCTTTGACTGTCTCAGTTCGCCCGCTTCAACATCACCATTCATTAGCCTCACCATGGTATGTAGTCGTCTCCTTCTAATTGCTGCCGGCGGGGGGTTCACAGCTGGAAGAAAGGGAGTCTCACTGGGATGAAGATGGCATTGGCATAAACTTGATCTCGATCTTTTAGGCATAATAGGCAATCAGGGTCGGAGTGGGATTTGTGAAAGTATTGTGGCATCTGGCAAGATTCGGCAAAATGATTGACTGGAGGAAGCCATTGTTTCGGTCTGAACTTGATGTTTATTAAGGTTGCACCCCAGATCAGGGCCATGATCTGGTACGGCTCCTGATTCACATATTGAGTTGGCATGTGAGAGGCTGATTAAGAAGATAGGAATAAAACTGTTCTTCATTGATCTGGCTGGTTTATAAAAGCGACGATTTTTATATGAGATGGAAAGAGGAACCAAAAAACGGGCGTATTGATTCTAATTACATCCTAACGGATTATATACGAAAGAATTAAAGCTGATTAAAACAGATTTTAGCTAGCTTTGTAGAGTGTTGTTTTGCCATGTGCTCTGCATTTTGGATTGGTTTGGGTTCAAATATTATTTCTACTCTCTTAATGTTACATACACACAAATGCCGAAATTTAAGAAGATTCGTGGTACTGCTATCTACTTGTTCCCACCTTGTTGGTTTGTACTTTGGATTGAAGGTATAAGGATGGGAGTCGGGTTCTGCCTTAGCGTTCCAGAAAAAAGCTTTTCTTGTTTATACGAGTTTGACAGTGACCTTGAGATGCTGATATGAAGGACAAGTATAATAAGAATGGAATGTGACAGTGGTTACATGATGATTTTGGCCTACACCATAATTCTATACTTGAGTATTGTAACACACTAGAATTTTAAGACTTTTGCTAAACTTATATTAAAAGAGAATCTTATTAAAACCAACGAAGAATGTAAAGTACGAAGCTGTACGGGCGTTGATGCTAATAACCAATCGAATAGGAGATGGAGAATTTATCCAAGTGCATCCGGACAGCTATGAGAGATAAATTTTGAAATCTGGGAGCAAAATTTACTGGAAAGGATGAGGCAGATCCGATAAAAGAAAAAGAAAAGAACTGGCAGTCCCCAATATGATATAACATTGCTAACGCAATGAGTCGGCTAAATACATAGTCAATTTCCCGAATATAATCCTCATCCATTAGTCTTGCAGCGAATCATGTGTACATATATATACTTAGAATACATGGTAGAACCCGTCGAGTGCTGCCTAAGTGAAGTCGATCTCGAGGAAATGAAGTATGCCCCTTCGATAGTATGGAATGTTTCCAGGACGGAGGGATTGTGACATTTTCAGGATAAACCGAGAGTAAACCGTGTGAATTTGAACCAACCCTCTGACGTACAAGCTTGATCAATGTATTAGCGAGGTTTCCTATTAATACGTTGAGAGGATTCCCTCGGCCATGAAAAATTTCTTTTGGGCCTAGAATCGGGATAGTTTTGATATTTCCCGCGTCGCTTTTTCTCTTTTCCATTACTTCTAAGCTTTTTTTTAAAACCTAAAGGGAATGACCCAAATCGGAACAAGACTTTATAAACGCTAGTAAAAACGCAATTTTGTAGTTTTATTCGCTTACATAAACCAGAAAATGCGGGTTCAATAGGATTAGGTCAAAACACAAATGAAAGGTGCAAGTAACTGCGGCAATTAAGGCATAGTTAATAAGCCAAATAGAAGGCACTTATTTTGATCCCATTATTGACGGATAATCACCAATAAACGCTTGCCAAGCCCCAAACGAAGGGGACGATTAAATCAGTGGTGAATGGCATTACTCGAGATCATATATGCTGTTGTGAATCAATATTCTAATCTTATCCAATATCAGACGATCTTCTCACCAACCTTTCCCACTTTCTCCATACACGATTAGATGAAATCACTTTTAGTTGGGCCCGCCATAAAGGATACCTCAAATATTCGGGCAGTATCGTCAATGCCTGCATAACCCAATTGGATGAAAGTAGGTCACCGCGCAGATTTCCATTCTTTTAACCAGTACTGATGGGTAAGCGTAGATATTTGCAGGTAACTTGTCACGTCCATCAAAAAAACCCCTCGGGCGGGTTCGATTAAGCCTCTCATTGTCTGAGATCTCCAAGGAAGGAGAGCGCTCTGTACTGGCATTCGCCCTATAACAGAAAAATTCCCAATTTCTCCCGTTTGGAGCTTCGACGTCTGCAAGTAAGTCTTCTTGCTTCGAGGTAATTCAACAGAATAGGAGAGGTTATTTATATCCGTAGAGATCTCATGAAAGAAAATGTGTGGAACTCTGCGTGGTTTTGAATGGTGAAATTGCCTGCAAAGCTATTGTACACCTGGTCCCCTGTATTCACTCTGATCTGGTATGTCCACAAATTGTTGTCTTTACTCCCCCACACAAAACTATAATCTCATTAATTTCTTGCTCCAATTGTTTTCCTAGTTTTGGTTCAAACATCCTAATCGGGATTGAAATCAAAATCAAATATTTAATAATTATTTCAAAAATAATAATATTTGAATAGGTTTTAAAAGAATCAGAACTATTAATAAACAATAAAAGGGTAAATATAAATAAATATTGTTCTGAAAGAGATGATCAAGTGGTGAAGGATAATTATTCTCATACTCGAAAGTCATAAGTTCGATTCTTGGCTAACAATCTCTCGATCGAATTGTTACACAAAGTCTTACACACTATTACTCAAGAACATAGTAGAGTTTACTTAGGATATATCCTTGCGTAGTGGCTAGGATTTTTGTCGTCACCCGAAAAAATGTAAAAGGTTATGCAATGGTGTACATACCAACATTGATAGTTTTTTTTTTGGGTAAATTAAACAAGCAAGACACTCAGGCTTTCCAGTTCTAATAGAAGAGCCCAAGAGTAAACTTCTGTTGGATCCAAACTGCAAGAAGAACTGGACAAATTAGAGCCCCAATAATAATTTCCCCTCAAAATTTTGAAGAGGCCCTATTAAATGATTCTGGCCCACACTATATAAGGCAAATTATGTTATGCATCCGTATGCACCATGCATGGTGCATACAGATGCACAACATAACTATTGCATTATATGCTACCAATCGTTATTGTGTGGACCATGGTCCACAAAAATTGTGTGCCATATTTTGTATATTGTAAAATAATGTACATTTAATACAAAAATAATATACATTCAAGACCAAGCTAGGCATACACTCTGTATATGATCTAGCTTGCGAGGGGGTGTTAAAATCTACCGCCACAAGAAGCCAGACATGCATTAGAGTAGGAGTAGACTAGATCAACTCATTATTTTTGTTGATAAGTTAGTTCAGCTTGTATAGCTGATAAATAGATTTTTCTGATTGACAAATTTCTATTTATACTTTATTTTGTATTTAATTCTAGTGTGAGAAATAATATACTATTGAATTTGATTTCTTCTTTCACCACAAAATTCAACAATAAATGTGACAATATCAAATAGTTAGAGACTAAAAGTGAAATTTCTTAACTTCTAAATTCAATCATAAAAAAGTAATAAAGAAGGAATTCTTAGGCATCCACATTTGTTGGGGAATAGGGGATAATGTAAGGTGATTAGGAAAGAGAAGATGGAGGGGAGAGGAAAAAGAAAAAAAAAAAAAAAAAATTAAATTAAAAAAAAAATAATTCAGAATGTCAGGCGTGCCTCTCGGCGCGCCTGACGCGTCTGACGGGCGCGTGCAGTCCTGTGCGCATGGTGACAGCCACGCGTGGTTGTCACCAGTGATGATTTATTTTACTTTTGTTGTGGGTCCAATTATTTTCTGAATTATCCCTTCATTTGCAGGAGGATTATTTCCACAATTATCCCCACCCCCCACATTTGTTATTATCCCCATTGAGAAGAATTAATGCTGAAATCTCCCCATAATATGCACAAGTGTGGATGCTCTTAGTGTTAAGAGCATCCACACTTGTGCATATTAGGGGAAGATTTCAGATTAATTCTTCTCAATGGGGATAATAACAAATGTGGGTGGGGATAATTGTGGAAATATTCATCCTGCAAAATTGGGGAGAATGGCAGAAAAAGAAGAAAGAGAAAGAAAAGAAAAGGGGCTGTTGTGCGCGTTTCGCGCACAGCAGCCCGCCCACACGGCGCCTCAGGCGCGCCCTCCCTTTAATTTTTTATTATTTATTTTTTTTAATTTTTGATTTTGATTTTTTGTTTTTTTTTCCTCCTCTTTCCACATCTTCTCTCTAATAACTCTTACATTATCTCCCAATTCTCCCCAACCATTGTGGATGCTCTAAGAATAGTCCTTTTCTTTCCGTCTTTCCTTTTTGCTTAATCAATGAGACAATGACAAAATGTGCTTCCGTCTTTCCTTTTTGCTTAATCAATGACAAAATGTGCTACAATTCAAGAATATTAACCGTAGAAATCCTCAAACATTAAAAAAAAAAAAAAAAAAAAATGAAATATGGGGTCAAGAAATTTGGTAACAATGTTTAAATAGGTCATTAATACAAATTACAAAACACAAAATACACAAATTATGCTGTGCAACCGTGTGCACCATGATGCACACGATTGTAAAAACGACGTCGTTTTGACTAAAAACGTGTATCCACTTAAAAAAAAAAAAAAATCAGGTTCGATTCTCGGCAATATCATTTTTATAAATTCTAAATTCATAACTATATATTAGGGTGTGAACGAGTCGAGTCGAGCTCGAGCTTGGGTTGGCTTGAGCTTGAGCTCGTTAAGGAAGGCTCGGCTCGGGTTCGAGCTCGAGCTCGATCGAGCTCAACAATTGATGCTCGAGCTCGACCTCGGCAATTTTCAAGCAGCTCGAGCTCGGCTCGAACAGCTCGATTGTTCGAGCTCGATCTTGATCTCGAGTTCTAGCTCGATTTTGGGTTTGAGTTCGGACTTGATTTTGACATGTTTGATTTTAAATTCATGTTTCAATTAAAAATAAACTAGGGAAAAGGGTCAAATAGGCCCTCAAACTTTAGCTTAAAAGTCAATTAGGCCTCTAAACTTTTTAAAAGTTCAATTACACCCATCAACAATTCATTTAAGTGCAATGAAGCCCCAAAAACAAGTTAATGACCTTCTATCACAGGTCATTAGGGTTCAGCCATCTTCCGGTGAATTTCGGGCAAAAAAAAAAAAAAAAAAAAAAAAAAAAAGTGACCAGCAACCGAGCAAATTTGCCGAAAATTTTATTGGTCACTTTTTTGTAAGAAATTTCGCTGATCACTTTTTTTTTTTTGCCGGAAAAATTCACCGGAAGGTGGCCTGAACCCTAATGACCTGTGATAGCAGGTCATTAATTTGTTTTTGGGCTTCGTTGCACTTAAATGAATTGTTGAGAGATGTAATTGCACCTTTAAAATGTTTAGGGCCTAATTGACTTTAAGCTAAAGTTTGAGGGCCTATTTGACCCTTTTCCCAATAAACTACTTTGTTTTATCCATACATAATTGATTGTTGTCGACTAAGTAAATTGACAGAGACCGGAGACTACTCGACTGTCTTCGTGTCTCGTCTTCTGTCTGCTGAGTGCCTGAGCTAGAGCGTGGCAAATGGGGAGTTGGGGAAGCGATAGAAGATTAGAAGAGTAGACATTTTATTTTATTATTATTATTATTATTATTATTATTATTATTATTATTATTATATTATTATTATGTATTATTATATAAGCTCGCGAGCGGCTCGACGAGCACGAGCCCTAGAATAATTAAGCTCGGTTCGAACTCGATTATTAAATGAGCCGCTCGAGCTCGATTTTGACCAAGCTCGAGCCGAGCTTTGACCGAGCCCTCGCGAGCGGCTCACGAGTAGCTCGACTCATTTACACCCCTACTATATATCCATAAATTCATAATTATTATCCATAAATTCATAACTCTATATCCACAGTGAATGAAGGCAATTATATCCTACACCACGGCGCGCGTTGCACTGTGCGCCCTGATGCAAAACGACGTCGTTTTAATTTTATTTTTTGAAATTTCGCGCCCCAGTGAATGGAAGATATTTTTTCTTTAAAAAAAACATCTGTTAAAAAATGTACATAATGTTATACTAGAATACACATAATTGTATACATGATTGTACATAATTATATAACAAAAATATACATACTCTTTGTAAAAGATAATACACATAATCTAACATAATACAATAATAAACATAAACTTTTAACATATACACATCAACCTAACATAAAACACACAAATTTTCTGATTTCGAATGTACATAATGTATAAAAGAATGTATAATTGTATAAAAATGTACATATGTATAACCACTAAGAATGAACAAATATACATAATTGTGTGAACAAATTATACATAATCACAGACAACTCTACCGGCCTCCCAAAATGACCTCAAAACGACGTCGTTTTGGGAGCGCGCGGTGCACAGTCTACGCGCCCGTGGTGTATGGGTATAACGATTGGTGAATGAATAACAAATAATCCAGAATGAATGAACTAAATATCCATAAAATTCATACTATATATCCACAATAAATGAACTAAATATCCATAAATCCGCAAATTCATAACTATATACCACAAATTCATAATATATACCCACAATAATGCTGTTGAGGGGAATCGAAACTAATTTTTTTTTTAAATGGGACGCGCGTTTTTAGTCAAAACAACGTCGTTTTGCAACCGTGTGCACCATGCATGGTGCACATGGTTGCACAACAGTAACTATTGCACAAAATATCATATCCCTAATCCCTCATTCTTTCTCTTCTCGGGGCAAATTATATCGTGCACCGCGGTGTACTAATCGATTATGCACCGCGCATCTGTAGGCATTGAAAAATTTAAATAATACCGTTGGACCGTTGACAGATAATTGATCATTAAATTAATTACTTTAATTAAGCTAATTAGACTAATATTTATTTAATTTGGTTAATTAAATGGCCCATTAAATATTTAATTGGTTTAATTGCTTAATTAAATGTAATTGGATGTTGGATTGTTTCGGCCCGAAATGATGAAATATTTAATTGAGTTGGACCGGGCTGCTTGGAGTAATTGGGTTGCTAATTAGCGGGTTTGACTTGGTCTTTACCCATCAAAATTATATGTGGGTTTATAATTTTGAGAAATTTGAATATTTGATATTATTTGAAATTTAATGAATCATGAACCTGGACGCAATGGTGTCCCGATACATTCCTTAATTTAATTAAAGAAATTAAATTAAATAAAGGAATTAAGAGTTGGTTGGAGATTTTCTCTCACCCTCACCACTATAAATAGGGTTTCATTTTCAAAGAATGGGCGCTCTGGAAATCTGCATAACGAAGCTCTGCCGAAATCTCGCCGGATAATCATCCAGAACACGCCTGCAGTTATATTTATTGCGTATACTGCGCTGAGAACACGCCATTTGAACACCGGAAGTCCTTCTTTGAAGATCAAGCTGCATATTAGCCCTTCATTGAAGAACAAGCTACATAACTCCGGAAGCCTTCAGCAAGGGGCTACTTCCAGTTCGGCATACTCCCGAACTCGGCATACTTCCAGTTCGGCATACTCCGAACTCGGCATACTTCCAGTTCAACATACTTTGAACTTGGCATACTTCAAGTTCAGGCATACTCTGAACTCAACAAGGAACAAGGAACTACTTCAGTTCAGCATACTCTGAACTCGGCACACTTCCAATTTGGCATATTCCAAATTTGGCACACTTCCAATATGCATACTTGTAGTAGAGAATCAGAGGACTTCTCCTATACAGAGATTGTACCCTTTCCCGTTTGATATATACTTGATACTACTTGTAACCGATACTTTTGAGTTTTGAAATATATACAATTCAAGTTTTTCGCGTTAACATATTTTGGCACGCCCAGTGGGACAGCTCTGCCTCTCATATCTCTACTACTACTATACCTCTATCTGCACATCAAATGGCATCGAACAATCCCATGTTCAGGAGGACCTATGCCAAGCTACCAGGTCCAAGTCTACGCCTGTAACTAGCTCTGGCACTACCCAGAAAACGCAAGGTCCGGTGACAAGGAACCGCGCAAAGGATTTGGGGTCCAGTGCCTGAACCTCAGTCCATGGCACGACGTGTGGTTCGAAGGCTCGATAAGGCCACTGTCGCCTCAAAGGCAATTGCTTTTGTTGGAAGTCCACCCTCTCCTAAGGGAGCTAATGGTGGTAGTCCAACTTCTATGCAAGGAACGCTAGTAGCGGGAGCACTTCCCCCGTAACCCCGCCACATCCACTATGGAAGGCTGCACCTGAGTGGTCGCATGTCTACAACGTCATGCCGGCCATGGCGACAAACACAGAGTCTGTGGAGGAGCAATTAGCTAGAATTGCTAAGTCTCTGGAAGGAATGGCTGTCGCTCTCCAAATCAAGAGAAACGGCTTAACACCCTCCGATAATAGGGTAGGAAGCATCATGGAGGAGCAGGGAAGTCGTGCTCCAGGAAAGCAACCTGAAGGGCAAGAAGAAGTTTGGTCAGCAAATCACCACCAACCTCCTGTTAGCCATGTGGTAGGAGAAACTGCTTCCCACTTACCTACAACTGAGAAAAACTATTCCAGTTACCGAAGGCATGATACCGGTGGATCAGTTGAAGGACTACATAATGGGGGCCATCAAAGGCAAGTTGGATGAAGACCAACCTTCATATTCCTATGCTAAGCCCTACACACAAAAGAATTGAGGAATTGAAAATGCCCTACGGCTATCAACCCCCTAAGTTTCCAGCAATTCGATGGCAAGGGAAAATCCGCGACAGCACATTGCCCACTTTGTGGAAACATGCAATGATGCAGGGACCTATGACGATCTGTTGGTAAAGCAGTTTGTCCGTTCATTAAAGGGAACTGCGTTTGATTGGTACACTGGACCTCGCGCCCCGGCTGCATTGATAGCTGGCATGATATGGAACGTGAGTTCTTAACCCGTTTCTATAGCACGAGGAGAACGGTCAGCTTCTTGGAACTCACCACTACTCACCAATGGAAGGGTGAACGCGCCGGTGCCTACATCGAAAGGTGGAGGGAACTATGCCTGAATTGCAAAGAAAGAATATTCCAAAGTTCTGCAATTGAGATGTGCATCCAAGGCATGCACTTTGAACTCTCCTATATCCTACAAGGGATTAAGCCAAAGTCCTTTGAGGAGTTATCCAGTCGTGCTCACGACATGGAGTTGAGCATCGAAGCCAGCGGAGGGCACAACATATTAAACTTGCCTAGCTCCTCCAAATGCACCTGGAAAACAAGAAGTTAAAAAGTGGAACAAACATTTTCCAAAGCAGGAAAAGAAAGAAGTGATGAATGTGAAGGCTACTCCCATGACAGTCTTCACTAAGGCAACTGAAAGGCCTAGGTCAAGATCATTTTCTGGCCCGTCAAGGGGGTGGTAGAAGACCAACAATTGAAGAAAGGCAGGAGAAGACTTATCCTTTCATGGATTCCGATGTATCCCCCATGTTTGATGAGCTACTCAAACTTAGACTCATTGAGCTGCCAGAAATGAAACGTCCTGAGGAAGCTTCAAGGGTGGATGATCCACACTATTACAAGTACCATCGTCTTCTTGGTCACCCAATTGAGAAATGCTTTATCTTCAAAGACAAAGTAATGGCACTGGCCAGGGATGGAAAAATTGAGCTTGCCTGATGCTAACGCGAGCTCGAATCAAATCTCAATTACACTCGGACGGTTCGCTCCGCTGTGTACTGAAAAGGAAAATGGGAAACAACGGAAGCGTCCACTCCCCTTCATTGTTAAGCACGCTGTTGGTCAAAGTTCAGAACCACGGTGGAATGATAACACATCCGAAGGAAAATGGGTGATTGTCACCTCATAGAAAGAAGAAAGTGGAGCCTGTGAAGCATCAAAAGCACATAGTGAAAAGTTGGCTTGAGAAACCTCCAAAAATACTCATGCCCGCAAATCAAAGACGAAGGGCCATGTCAAACAGCCACGTGCACCGGTTCCTTTGGCTCAATATATGCCAAAGGGATTTGATCTTCAAGGGCAGGCACTTCTAGCTCCTGCCTAAATACAAATGACAAACCAGAAGATGAAGGTGAATGTTCATCTCCTAAACATATCGAGGATGGAGGAAGTGCTAATGCATAAGGCTACTTCCTACTCCACAGAAATTACCTTCAAGGATGAAGACTTGTTACTTGGAGGCACGCCACACAATCGCCCACTATTTGTTGAAGGTTATACCCGTGGGCAAAAACTCAAAAGAATTATGGTTGATCAAGGATCAGCTGTCAACATCCTATCCCTCCGAGCTGTGAAGGACCTTGGTATATCTACAGATGAGCTTGCCCAAAGTCGTCTAATGATACAAGGCTTCAACCAGGGGAGGGGCAAAGAGCAATCGGCATCATCAGACTTGAATTAAAGATTGGAAGTCTAAGTTCAGGTGTCCTCCTGCCATGTCATAGATGCAAAGACATCTTATAACTTTTTACTTGGAAGGCCGTGGATACATGAAAATGGGTGTACCCTCTTCTTGGCATCAATGCCTCATGTTTGAAAGGAACGGCGTAGTTGAAAAGGTTATCGCCGATGAAAGCCCTTTCACAGAGGCTGAGTCTTACTTTGCAGACGCAAAGTTCTACATTAAAAGGCACGTTATTGTTGAAGATGATTCGAGGAAAGCAATGACGATCCGCCTTCCCAACCAAAGTCAAAGGAAAACAATTGTAGAGGGGAGATCAAACACAAACAACTCATCTTCCCGTGCAAGGATTGATACACTAAAAGCACATGCAGCAAAATTAATCTGAAAGAAGAAAGGTGGTTGGTAAAGTGGGCCAAAGTATTCCCTCCGCCAAGCGTACCGAAGGTTTCGACCCTATAAACGCTTATAAGCTCCTAGCCAAGGCTGGCATATTAACCCAACAGAGCCACAAAGTTTGGGAAAGCTTAATCCCAGAAGCCGTTGGTAAACGCAAAGCGAGTCACCAAGAACCTCAAACGCGCCAAGGGTTGGGCCTATGTTCCCCTAAATAACCAGTGCGAATTCCTTATAAAGCAGGGCGCAAGTTAATTGTATCTCCGTGGAGGGAAGCGAGTATGACCCAAAACTCACTCCTACCAATGATAATGGACAAAAGAAGTCTAGTCTTGCGACCGAAAATCGGTTAAGGGCGGGACTTTTCTCGACGTTCAGTCTTGATGGGGAGAATGGGGTCTAAGTCTAAAAGCTCCTAAGAGAAATGTCCAATGCATGATCGACTCGGGGCTGTCCCAGAGTTGTTAAAGACAGTGCCAATGTTCTGTTGAAGGGAACCTCCCAAGAGGCTTAGAAGCAAATGAATTCTTCTCAGATGGAACGAGAAACATATATCCATGTTCATGCGGTGGAAGTGTTGAAAGTCCAACCGAAGACTATGTGTACATCACCGTGTACATAAGATGAAAATAGGAAGCGGTAGGCCAAGTGATATGTACCAACAACTACTCAAGGAAAGAGTGGGCATCGTCGTTCCATATCACTTTGTGGTGATGAAAACTCCGATTGAGGAGAAGATGCCAGAAAGGCACCATGAGTTAAGAAAAGGGACGAGCCCACAGTGGATGAAGTTAAAAGAGTTGACTGGGAACTCCTGAAAATCCTCGTCTCTATCTTCATTAGCGCAACTCCTATCTGATGAAAGATGAAGAATCTATGGTCACAGTTGCTGAAAAGAATGATATTGAATGTCTTTGCATGGACATAAAGGAGATGCCAGGGTTACCAAAGGTAGCTGTGCACCGTTAGCAGTGAGAGAGGGTGTGCACCGGTTAAGTTTATAGCTCAAACTTCGGCTTTTTTTCCCAGCCCCCTGAGCTTAACTATTTTTGCTTCCTCGTTTATCGATATTTGGTTTTGAAATTTAAATATCAGAAGTTTTAATAAGCTGTATGATTTGGTTTTGGATAAATTGGTCTTGTTGCGTTTCATTTCCTTTGATAGTTATAAAAAATCCGTAACTGGCGTATTTAAGTCTTCTTATGATGTATTTTGTGTTTGCACTTGGGTTGCCGCGAAGAAAGAAGCTGGTAATAGATTCACGCGTTCTTCTGCTGAGATTTTTTTTTGTTTTCTGGTGGGAACCTTTATTCCTAATTGGATGGCTGTATTTAGCGGATAGTTTTTATTTCTGTTTTCTGATTCTTTGGTTGATCAGGGTTGTTAGATAAAAAAAGGAGTGTGACTTTCCTCGTATTTCCGATTGTCTTACGGAGAGATGGTTTTTAGTCTGGTATTAGATTTGTGTGTTCGTGGTATTGGAGCCATTAGATAAATGTTTCCGGGTTGTCTATTTCCATTGGGATGCTTTCCTGCCCGTTACCTAATCAAATCCCCTGCGCGGGATGAAGAGCTTTGTTATACATGTGCGAAAAATTTCCGATACGCCGCGTAAATTTTATAAAGAACATAAAAAAAAATCTACGGTGTTACTTGTAGTAATGAAGTAAGCCCTTTGGTTTTGGAGAAAAATGCAGGTGCTACATAACAAAAGGGTTAAACAAAAATTGGATGATAATACAATCATAAAATAAATAAGAAAACCTAGAACCTGGTTGTGGAAGTCCGATAATAGACAACACATCACTATTACTTTAGGCAAAGTCTTCCCGCACTTAACGAAAGTATTTCAACTAAAGAAATAGAACCCCTGAAATGTGCACTTTTGGGGGAAAACAGAAGATTTCCTTCGGGTTTTTAACTGTTCGACACACGGGCCAATAAAAGAGATGAAGCAAGCAAATATAACACAAAATAGATGAATTAATGAACCCCGAGCCAAGAGTTAGATAGATTCACTTTGGTCAAATTTGAGCATTTAAAACTTACAAGGGAAGTTGGCTTACAATACGAAGGATTTACTTCACTAGCCGGGAGAATGTAAACCTTTTTTAGTCGGTTGATGAAAAAAGGGCATCCAAAAATAGAGATGGCATGCAAAACCATTTTGAGATATCAAAGTCAAAACTAGCCGCCCTGTGTTTAACGCTCTTGTTCACGGTCGCTCGCTAATCCTTATATTCTCCGCCCCAGGATTTGTTCTGTGGGCGCCTGGCCTGGCTCAGGGAAAACGACAAGGGGAAAGGAGAAATCCACATAACTATCTTAGTATAATGATGACCCGGAACGAGCTAAAGTATCCCAATTGAAAAGCCTATGTTTGGCAATGGTATTTGCATCAAACTTAAACACTACTTTGAGGCTCAAATAACCATTCACAAGGCTTGTTGTTCCAAGCGAACCCGATGAAATAATGTTAAATAGAATGAGACAGGACCTCCGACCAGAGCAAACAAAGCCAAGGTGGTACTTATTGTTTCAACAAAATTTGAAATCAATCTATAGTCGACAAACCAGTACAAGCAAGCACATAATGGCCGAATCTAACAACACATATAACCTGCTGAATGGAGTTGTCCTGAATAAAAAATTGGCCTGATGAAGGATGTGCTTTCATTGGAACAACACCAATAAAAAAGGAAGGATGACTTTGATGGACTTCACATAGAGAAGGCAGTGCTGGAGTTGTCATCGTCAACCCTCGAGAAGGCGAGGTGTTTGCATAATTTCAAAAAAAAATAAAAAACACAAAATTGACGAGCGATGGTTCAAACAAGGTACTGAGTACCAAGCATTTGATACTTGGGCTCGAGATAGCGCCTGACAGAACAATTGGAGG
>VALG01011880.1:20112-32332 GCA_009835305.1 Ipomoea purpurea
ATAACATAACATAAATAAAATTGAAAAGAGGTTGCTGCTCGGGATTCGATCCCAGATCTCAGGTATAATAGGGAATTTAGGAGTTCAAATCCCACTTAAACAATTTTCCAAAAGCATAATAGGGAACACACAAATAGTTTTCTATCCAGTGTGCTACAACGGCCCTTAGTAATAGATCTCGTATAGATTCGTTACTAAGCCCGTTGGCTGGCGGGCCTTGGTAACGGATCTGGCTGGCGGGCCTTGGTAACGGATCTCTTGTAGATCCGTTACTAAGGATCTCGTATAGATTCGTTACTAAGCTCGTTGGCTGGCGGGCTTTAGTAACGGATTTGGCTGGCGGGCCTTGGTAACGGATCTCTTGTAGATCCGTTACTAAGCCCCGTTGGCTGGCGGGCCTTGGTAACTGATCTCTTGTAGATCCGTTACTAAGCCCCGTTGGTTGCAAGACAAGGTCGGCCCTTAGTAATAGATCTCGTATAGATCGTTACTAAGCCCCGTTGGCTGGGGGCCTTGGTAACAGATCTCTTATAGATTCGTAGCCCCGTTGGCTGAAAACAAGGTTTCTGCTACTCTCTGTTTTCCTTCTCTTAACGACATGATCAGATACTCAAATTCCACAAAATCACACAGCATATCAGCAACAAATAACTTACATTTCATCATTCTAAACACCCAAAATACATATATACACACTTCAACAATAATCACGTAACTTTATGACAAAATACTAGATTTGAGAGTCATGGGTTATATCTCAAGCTTCAACCTCAAGAATTCTTCCATCTCCAAACCTCAAGCTAGGTCTTTCTTCCCATCTCCATTTCTCAAGCAACAACCAACAAAAAAAAACACATCTAGCTTAGATAATCTCATCTTAGAAATAAGCTAACCAAAGGAAATGGGAGAAGACATTTACATAGTCTTGAAACCTAGCTTGGGAAGAAGAAGAAGCTCTGAAAATGAAGAAGATGAAGATGATGGGGGGTGTAGAGAGAGACACGAGAGAGCTGCAGATTTTCTTGGAATGAATAGTGAAGCAAGGGGAAGAATACTATTCTTTATAGTTAGGGTTTGGGGTAAAAATGTAAAATAACAATGTAGGGTTCACCTTGCTTCATGAACCATAGTCTAGAAAGATGATTTTTTGAATAACTTGGGGTCAAAATAGATTTTCTAAAAGGTAGTTCTAATTAAAACACTTGGTTCAGGTTCACAGGTTCCTTTCCCAGTTCACTCCAGTTGACTTTTGGATAAGAAACTTAGTAGCAATGTACCCGAAAATTTAGGATTTTTGAATTAAAATAAGTTCCGGTGTTGAATTCATTTAAAATGTAACCCAAAATAATTTATTCAAACACCAAAATTTATCTCAAAAATTTTTATAAGTGAAAAGGGTTATTTTGGAATTTCTTAAAACCGAATTTATAAATAAAAATTTGGGTTGTCACATGGCTCCCCTCCTCTCTCTCATTAAAATCTCCTAGGACATCGCCACTAGGACAACTGACTTCACATAGAGCTCTACGCTTTTTTCGAAGACAGTGCAATGGATTTGCCCCAAAGCCCTAGCGAGATGGCTCACCTCGTTTCTTATCTAAGGAGTGGTCATTATTTTTTGTCTTAGCTTTTTCTCTTTCATCAATTTCACTTTAAACCCCTCATGCCTTTTTTTTTTATTATTTAGGGATTCAAGATTTTTACTCTCTAATGCTCATTAAAGGCCCACCTTTTTGCCCATGCATACAGAGAATTTGTTCAATTCCAGGTCTTGCTACCTTATATTTCGGGGTTGGGATGTACACACTCCCACTTCGAGAGATCGTTTACTAAGGTCCAAAGCAAAATAAAAGGTGAATATCATACAAACATGCAAAAATTGAAACCTAAGTGGTTTCTATTCACACTCAGAAGGTGTAAAGAGGCAATTTTTTCGAAAAAAATATCAAGATTCAAAAATGTCACACATCATTTGAGCAATTTCCTATATAATATAAAAAATGGCATCCATTTCATTCATATATGAGCCTCAAATCAATCACCCTTCAAAAGTATAAGACAAATGAACACGAAGTGCGTCCTTTCAACAACTTTAGAACAAACATCATCCTCGATGTTCACAGTCATATGGACGGAGGGTGGGAAAATGAGTGGGTGGGTGATTCGTGGTTCCCTTTCCCACACTTTAGAAGTGTGATGTGGGGTGTGGGTGGGAATATGGGGTAGAAAGAATATAGCTTATCAAGTATGCAAGCAATCGGTATAAAATAAATGATGAAACAAGCCCTTTCCATACTTTAGAAGTGCCAGATAGGGTGCAGTTTCCACACTTTAGGACAAACTATACGGAGCACAACAATAAAACAAAAATGGGGGAAGGTTAAAAGGAACTCCCCTTTTTGATGCACAATTTCCCTCTTTTCTATTCAAGCACCTTTGCCCCAACCGATCACATCAACCCCTATTCAAGTATTTTCAACAAATAAAGCCACAAATATTTCAAGAAGGTTAGTAAGGCAATTCATAGATGAAGAACATTAAGAACGCAATCAAATGAAAATAGAAAGTTGGCGGAATTAGAGATCTAAAAGAAATTAAAACAAAAATAACAATTCAAAGTACGAAAATTAAAACAAGTACGAGTAAAGAAAATGTAAAGCAAGTTAAAAGATAATAGGTAGAGCCATTGATAACCAAGTGAACCTCTCAAAGCCTCTTAACCAACTACTCTGAGATGGATGTGGGAAAATGCTCATAACGTATTGCCAGAGTTTTTCTATCTGTTGTCTTTGTGCCTCGTGAAGTCTCTGTTGGTTGGCCAAGGCTTCCTAGCGAAGCTGATAGTGAAAACGGAGATGTGGGATGGAATGATGGAGAGTGTAAACGGAGATGTGAATCCCCAAGTGTCGAACTCAAGGATGAGAAGTTGAATAAATAGAGTGCAAGACAATCACGTGTCACAGTGCATTACAAGAGAAAACTAGGTGCAGGAGTGTAGGTGAGAGCATGTGTGCAAGAGTGTACGGGGAAGAAACATAACAAAGAAAATAATAAAACAAAGAAAATAAAGCGGGGTGTTGGATTGAATCACTAGACATTATGCATGCTTTGGACTACGGTGGATTTAAAGCAATTGAATCATGAGTCACTTTTGGGAGTGTGACTAAGACATTTTCTCAAACACCTAGCCTATGACTCCTCTCGGGCCTTGCCCTCTCGGATCGAAGGGCAGGGAATGCCAATAAGTAGGACTTCGTAGAATTGCAATCTCTTGCCAACTCTACTCTCCTAAATTCATCTCTTTATCACCGGTAATGAAGAGAGGATCAACAAAATACATTATTTGCAACAAAAGCATCAAGACACAATTTCATCATCAAATCTCTAAAACATTATAGATCAAGCATACATAAATCTAGATCTTCAAATCCAACACCTAGATCTACTAGCCACACATCATATACAAGAAATCACACATGTAGAAATTTAGATCTAGCAACTAGAAGAGATGGAAATGGAGAAATTAAAGCAGGAATATAAAGATATGAAGAAATAGTTACCAAATCCTTTCTACAAAATGCAAGATCTTCTTTTGAATTGAAGAGTGAGAGTGGCTATCTAGATCTAGAGAGAAGATGGAGAGAAATCTAACCTAAAAACCTAGAGAGAGAAAGTTGAAAGGTGTATAATGATGATAATGCATCAAATATGAAATTTTCACCCATTTATCTCGCCAACCAGCCTGCTATTTCCAATTTACACGCGGGTGACGCGGGCGTAAATGGGTTATCCCATTTACTCTGCTGTTACTCGCGTGACGCCAGCATGACTGAGTATCTTGACGCGTTATTTGCTGGTTTTGACTGCCTAGACGTCTGAATTGGCCTTTGTGGTCTTCTTGAAAGTTGTAGATCTTTCCAATGCCACTTAAATCACCTCATTTGGACATCCCTAGCTCCTTGTGTGCTCCATTTACCAAACTGTCACCGAAATGTCTGGAAAATGTTAGTATATATTGCTATTTTTCACAATTGTAACCACAAATGGTCCTTGTGCCTAACTTTTATCAAAATAAGCTATCTTAAACACATAATAGACTCAAAAATCTCTAATTATAGCAAAATATGACTCCTAAATTCCCCATAAAAGTGACACAATTTAACACTTATCATATATATATTCGAATACTATTCGAATAGAATATATTCTTATTTGTATTTGGATTCGAATAATATTCGAATCATTATAAGTATTCGAATCACGAATCGAATTCAAATTATTTGATTTGTTTACACCCCTAACTGTGTGTCATAGACGAGTGTGCGGGTGCCAAGACGATTATGCCAAACTTTGGGAGACACTCTAATTGAGACTAAGGCAACTGGAGAAGTTGTAGTGAGCGAGTACATTCCTCCATGACTGGGACATCTATGAAGCACATGTTGAGTGATATGATCCTTCACAATAAAATGAGAAGGATGAAACTCAAAATACACGTCGTTGTCACGAGTAAATTTGTGAACGGATAATAGAGACGCACATAACTTAGGCATATGTACGACACTATTTAGAGACAATGACCGGGACTTGGAGGGTAGAATTATGATCATGTGTTTAGTATGGACAGAACTGAGTCATCGCCAACTCGAAAGTGTCTCATCACCGGTCTATTGTTCAACATTGTTTAAAGCGACTACATTTGGCGTGGCATGGGCATTTGTGTCGGTGTCTGGATTCAGACATTAGAGAACAGAGCGATGTTAAAATCCTCTTGAAGTTGTTGAGACGCCATATGGGCTTGAGGAGGGGAAGCCGCATGCAAGCTTGAGTGAGAGGATACGAGATGTTGGCCGACGACATCAACAAAACGCCTATAACATGTTAGTGCGGTGTGTCCATGCGCATCGCATAATTGGGCAGCGAACTCCGCCACGACCTCTGTTTTCGTGACCCCGTTGGCCTATGTTTCCGTGACTACGGCCACGGCTATTGCTACAAGACGACTGAGGGTGTTAAGACACCATAGCTATCAGTGAAGGAAGAAGGGGTGGTGCAGACTCCTTCGGGAATAGATATTGGTGAGTCGACAGAAGATCCGCCACCTTTGGGATGGTTAGCGGCACACTCTTGGTGGTAAGAGAAGCGACTAGGCTATGGTATTCTAGTCGAAGGCCACGTAATACGTGCAGATTCTGCGTATCGAGTCTAATGGGCGGCTGGCCTGGGCAAGCTGCTCGAACAAAATCTGCGCTTTACCGAGGTATTCCGCTGGAGTTGAGTCCCCTTTGTTAAAGACTCTAAAGATGAGTGAGGAGCTGAGGGACCGTGCACGGGATGTAGAGTCGAGGGTAGTCCCAATCGCCATCCAGACGGAACAAGACGTGGAATGGCAAATGGCAAGGTAAAGAACTTCTTCCGGTATTGATGAAATCAGCATGTTGAGAATTGATTGGTCTTATTGGACCTAAACGGCATGGAGCGGGTTGACCGATGGGGCTGGTGACCAACTCAGGTGGGTAGGCACTAGTACCGTCAACATACCTATAGAGATTCTGCCAACGCAAAAAGGGCACCAATTGAGCTCTCCAGAAAAGATAGGAGGAGAGTTTAATGGATACATATGCCTTGTTTGGTTAGCAGCTGATCCGCTGATTTTAGCAGCAGATTTGACCACTTTTAGCGATTTGACTTAAGAAAATGTTTGGTTAATAGCTTTTTCACTTAGCGAATCGCCATCCGAAACGCCAAAATTAACACGCTGCTGAGAGAAGCGTTTTAACGTAGCGTTTCATTTCTTTGTTTTCAAAGTTCTGATTTTCCCTTCTTATTTCTCTAATCCCTTCTCACATCTCCCGTTCAAGCTTCTCTCCTCTCAGATTTGCTTCTCTCCATCGCAGATTTGGTTCTCTCCATCGCAGATTTGCTACTCATCTCAGATCTACTCCCATGCCACAAATTGCTCACAGGCTACTCTGCATACCTCTATCTCCGGCAAGCTTTCCGGCAAAGGTTGGTGGATCGTATCTTCAACCTAGGGTTTCTGTGAGTTAGTGGTTCTGAGGTACGATTTTTATTCTTTTTTTTTTCAGGTGTTATCATTTTTGTTTCCTACATGAATGTGATATTTTTGTGCTTTAAATCCTGCGACTTTGTTGTATATTTACGATGCTTTGAATCGTTGTGTTTTGAAACCCTGTGACTTTGTTGTATATTATGCAATAGTTTCTTTTTGAATTTCTTAGCTGGGGAGTGTCTTAGGATATTATTATATGTACTAATCTTAGTCTGTTTGTGTTGCTTGCATTCTCTCAATCAATTGGTGTGTCATTGTTGGTGCACTATAGTAGTATAGTGTCTGCGATCTTTTCTTTATCTGTGTGGCAATGCAAGTAGGTTAGGTTTTAGCATTCAAGTCTTAGAAACAAACTTCCTTCCCAAGTTGGAGGTGCAGAAGAGAGATATTTGTGGTTTTCTTACACATGATTTTGAAATTATGGTTTCCATTGGCCAAGGGAAAGAATCAACACAGGCCTTCACATGTCTCTCCCAAATTCTAGCACAACATTCTGTGATTTATTCTTGATGTTTTTTGGCAGAACTGTACCCAATTTATTCCTTGTGTTGCATATCCACCCAATTTATTGGTTAAAAAGGAAAAAAAATAAAAATACAGAGCATTACTTAATTGTATGTGTATTAATTTACTTTTTTTTTTCTAGGAAACCTTTTATTTAGTACTTCTTGTTAATTAGCAATTTCTACTAATCTAAAACACTACTTTGCATTCATATTTTTCATGTTTAGATGTCGCCAACTCAAAAGAGAAATATAGATGCAAGTCAAGGAAGTAGAAATGACAACAAAGATGAAAATCAAGGAGGTAGAGTTAATTGGTCGAAAGAATTACTTTACATACTCTGTGACCTCTGTATTCAATATGTTGAAAAGAGTAAGGGAAAAAAAGGTGGAGTTACCTCTCAAAGGTTAATATGGAAAAAGATTGAATTAGAGTTCAACAACAAAAGTGTTAAGTTGGCATAATAAAAATAAACTCAGAAATAAGGTGGATAGGATGAGAAATGGATGGAGCTTATGGAAACAATTGAAAGCAAAAAGAGACGGGACTAGGATGTGATCATGTGAAAGGGACTATAAGTGCTAACGATGAATGGTGGGCTATGAAAATTAAGGTTAGTTATCTTTTAATTTGACTTACTTTAGTTTTAAATAGTTAGATATATCTATAAAAAAATTTGTGTTTTGTTTTATAGGAAAATTCCAAATTTGATTCATTTCGAGATGAAGGGATTGAGCTCGGGCTTGAAAATAGAATGGATCAAATCTTTGGATCATATGCCCAAGGAAAGTACAAGTTTAGTCCGGTAGCCAATTCTTCACATGAACAAGAAGTATATGTTCCTTCTCCACCTCATAGGAATGATGAGCTTGTTTCTCTTGATGACATGAATCTTAATAATGGTGATGACAATTACTATGGGGGAGCATCATGAGATGATGTATGGAGAGAGTCTAGTCCTACCCCTACTCCTACATCTACTAATATCACTCAAGTGACACATGTTGAGAGGGATGACATAAGAAGAGGTAAGATGTCTTTTGAGGGTGATTCATCATAAAGGTAATAAGAGTGCAAATACTTCTACTAAAAAAGAGGCTGCCACAATCCAACACAAATGCTTGGTGACTTGATGCACACAAATTAATGAGAGGAATACCTGATAAACATTATTTTTGTTGTTATTTTTAAATATTTTTCTTTATAGTTAAGTTGCAAAATAATTGATTAATTTTATCTAATTTATATATTTATTGCTATAAGTAGTTTTTATTAATATTGTTTATTTTTGGGTGTTTTTGTTATTAAATTAGTTTTCTTATTAAAAGTGTCAGCCCAATAAATCTATCATCATCGTCATCATCATTATTATCAGTTAATCACAGGAACTAACCGAACGAAAAAGGAGATCGCAAACTCAACATCTTCTTCGGCCATTGACAAAGCTGCGATCCAGTAGAATCAACTCTGTGGTTGTCCCTAATTTCTACGCTATTTCTCTGACGAGTGTGGAGAAGCAGTGAGGCTGAATAGTATATAATGAGGCGATAATGGAGAAGAATCAATCAATTCACCCCGGAGCAATTCCGGTGCCGACATTCGAGAATACCGATCGGCAACTGTGACAATTATCCCAGAGCAATTCCGGAGGCGGTAGCCGAGTTTGGCGTTCGGCTGCGTTGTTCCGTTGGCAACGTTGGCAATTTTAGGCAGCAAATCCAGTTCGCGGTCGGCGAAACTCCACGACAGGAGCAAACAGTCCACGTCAACACCCCGCTTTCCTTTAGTTTTCACCACTTTATGTGGTTATTGTTGACGTACGGGGTATGTTATCTTAATTGTTGATCAATGTCTGTTAATTATTTAATTCTTTACGTCTTTAGCATTATTGTTAAGTTACCAGACTATTCGGTCTAATGGTATCGTAGGTGGACTTACCAGTTGGAAGATTTATGAGTTCGAGCCTCAGTGGAGGCGTTATTGGTTCTCTGGTTTCAGTAGTTGATTAAAGTATATATAACAGATACTAACGGAATGTAATAGCATTCAACAAAAAAAAATTATTGTTAAGTTAACTTTAATCAGTTCTTAGTAATTTGGTAATGTACTTTTCTAAAAATATTGTTAAGTTTACTTAATCATTCTTAGTAATTTGGTAGAATTATTTCTAATTTGTGTGTTGGAAGATTAAATTTTGTGATTTAATTGCTGTTGATCACATGATGCACTGCTAATTAAATTTGCGTGAGAACACCATCCAATTCTATGAACATCTTGCATTAATTTATGTTTAATTTGCTAATTGATTATGTTTTATCTAATGATTTTATATTAAGATTAGTTGAGTTGAATTTAATCAATTTAGCTTGAATTAATCTACTGAGAGAATTAACTGAGTTAATCTAGCCTTTATTCTCTACATGGTTCGTTTCGTGGTTATTTATTGTTTTTCCTGTCTTTATTTTTGTCTGCGTTTCCATCTATTTTAATCCATGTTTATTGTCGTTTAGTTTAATCTATATGTTATTCTGTTTTCTAGTTTAATTTTATTGTTTATCTTCTTGAGTTTTATGATCTTTACCTTTTGGCATTTGATCCTAATACCTTAAATTCTCTAGTTTCTGTTAATTATTGCAATTAAAACTTTATGTTAAAGTCTCTCTTCCTTACTCTTTCAAGATTATAAATTGCATGTTATCAATTCCCTGTGGGTTCGACCCTTGCGTTTGCACATTATCACTACAATTGACTCGTGCACTTGCGAGGACATACATTAAAATTGTCCATCAAATACTTCAACACAAGAAATGAATACTTGAATGATGAACATGAAGAATAGCAAACATGAATGTGAAAAATTCAATGTACTCATATTGTGTTTATTATATATATATATTATATATATATATAGTATATATATATTGTATAAATTTAGGCAAGTATATTTGGTCGACAAAGGTTATCCAGAAAGAGAAGGGTATTTGACACCCTACCCCAAGACAATGTACCATCAATCGGAGTTCCGTGGGCAAATCCAAGGGGATTTGTTCAATGGAAGATATACAAAAAATGCCAAGATATTCATTAATAGATCAAAATAGATAATTTGTTCATATTTTGCACTACACAACTATATTAGAAAAAGTACAATTGGAGACCTAGCTTTTAGAGTCATTGACGAAGATCTGGAATTCATACCTCCGGATATTTTTCAAGATGTTGAAGTTAATTTTGCTCAAGGTGAAGAAGAAATGGGAACTCAAGAGATGGCAGGTATTCACAATGACATTGTTCAAGTTTGATGGCAGCTAGACATTCTTGTTAGACTTTATTTTATATCATTAATTATTTATTATGATACTTGTTCTTTAAAATTTAATGTATTGTTCATTGAATTCATATTTTGTGTTATATTGTTATTTATTCACTTTTTAAAATATTAAATATATGGATAATTTATAGTTTCTAAATAAATATAATTATTATAAGATTATTACCCATAACATAAAAAGAACAATACACTAATGTCCTTATTGGTCATTTTACATGTTAACCACTAATCTAAACAGCTAATTTTACCAAACATCTTTTTACAAACCGCTGATACCAATCTGCTGGTCAAACCTGCTAATATAATCCGCTATCTGTTAACCGCTAACATAATCCGCTACGCTAACTACAAAACCGCTGATTGCCAAACAAGGCCATAATGGTCCATGGTGGGCTTGGTGGAGCATGTTAGGTGACGGTGCTCCGCGATGGTGACGATAGCCGTTGAATCACCAACGGAATCATCAGTGGGTGGGGGGAAGGAAGGGTTTTGATCATCGGCCATAGGATCGATTGGGACAGACTGATACCAAATTAAGAATAATATTATTGTTCAGAGGAGATTACAGGGCTTTATATATACAGAGGCTGACATGAAAGTAGATAACAAACCCAAAAATGACTAACTAATCTTACCTCTCTACCTGCACTCTACTGCTTAATAAAAGTTACCTATTAAGTTTGGAAAACAGAGATTTTGAAAGACTTTGAAGGAGGCTTTGTCTCACATTAAAACAAAAAAATGTGTACATTTTTACTACTATAAATATATTTTAACTTTTAAAGAAGATTGAAATGTGTTGTTAAAATGCTCTTCTTTAACGCTCGCAGGGGGAGGGGTACAGAGCTCCACGAACTATTGTCACATGAGAATAAACACATTACTCTCTTCATCCGCATTTCTCAAATCTTCCATGCCATCTCAACGATCCTATGTTGATTCTATAATTCTAAGTGGGTCAGCAAGTTTTTATACGATATTGAAATACAAGATTTTTATAAGCTGAGAAAAATTAAATCTTCTTCTAAAAGGTTGAATTTTCAACCTCAAGGGTCCTCACACCCAAACCCAACAAAATTAAATCTATTATGACTAACGATTTTATTATTGAGATTTTTTTAAATGATCATCGATTTATTTAATAAAAAACGATGAGCATACAATATATCAATTAATGCATATCTCTAATCCAATCTACAAATATGATAACTACAATACCCTTAGCCCATACATTCGAGGATTATATTGTAGCCCTACAAATTAAATAAGGATTAAGGATTTTTGCCTAAAGACTCATATTACTAATTTCACAATTCCTTAGATGTTATGATTTAGAACTCAAATGAAATGGGTTTGGTTCTTTTTAAATAGGATTCTGAGTTTTAGTCTTATAAATGGAGAATTAGAAAATTTCCTTATCCCCATTTGAAATCTTAGTGATAGTTTTATCGAGATATGGTCCACCATAAATCGGGTATAAAAGTATAGATAGAGAGATAGAAAATAGGGGACCATAAATCGGGTATAAAAGTATAGATAGAGAGATAGGAAAATAGTAGTATTATTGCTGGATTAGTTAGGCCCCAAAAAAGTACATATAAAGCCTGATGAGATACCGCCCAAAAAATACATAAATAAGGAATAATAATATTGCTGCTAGGAATCAAACCTTGGTGTTTGGGTTGAAGGTCAAAGTATAGACCATTAAGACTAGGAAGATGGTTATGAACAAGGGATGATCTTTAAAGGGAGGCAAGGGTATCTTATATATTACTCTGTATATTGTTGAAGATCTTCCAGATGGTTGACAAATGTACGACATCCGCTAGTCTTTAATATTGGTCATACACATGTCCTCCACTACTTAGATGTCAACGATCTTTACACGGATAAATAGGCTGGGGCATCCTACCTTCTTGTATGTGATATCTTGAGGGGCTTGGGCGGTTATACTTGTGTTGTTATGCCAGAGTTTACAAGTTTGAGATCCCTTGGCAGCACATTTTTTTTTATTATAAGAAAAACAACACATCCTTTAATATTTGTCTCCATGCTTCACTCTTTCAACTTATTGGGCCACAATTATTCCCTGCTACCCCCTTGGGCCAAGACTTTCCCAATAAAATGGCACCTCGGGGTCACAAGTCCTCATCATAAGTCCCTCATTTTCTTTGGTTATCTTTATGGGCAGAGAAAGTAAAGAGACACTCTCAACCTTCTACACGCTTTGACTCTCTCGACCTCTTGGTCTGAAAGCTTCTCATCTCATTCGGACAGCTCGGTGATCGGTCCCTACAGCCTTCCTTGCATGT
>VALG01011881.1:0-11547 GCA_009835305.1 Ipomoea purpurea
AGAAAAGAACGATAATGAAAACCTACAGCTGCAAAATCACTTCATCAACCCTACTTTGGAAATCAACAGGATGAATAGAGTCTATTGTTCCTGTCTATTCTGTTTAGATCTGATCTTCTCCACCAAAATAGACCAAAAAAAAAAAAGAATATAAATTTTTTCTTACGAACCACTTTTGTTGGGGTTTAAACTCAGGAAAATTACAAAACAAAAACAAACAAACACAAAAAAAAAAAAAAAAAAAAAAAAGACAACTAACGATACATGAAACTTATCGGGTTGCAAATACGTATCACCTCCTACTGTGGAAGATCACAAGGATGGATTAGAGTCTATTGCTTCCCATCAATCTTTCTAGATCCGCATGTTTCTCCACATAGACAAAACGAAAAGGAATATCATCAACATTTTTTCTACGAACACTTTTGTTGTAAAAATAAAAAATTACAAACATTAACATAACAAACCCCAAAAAAGAAGAAAAAAAGAAATCTAATAATGAAAACCTCACCAGTTGCAAATCACGTTATTCCAACCTCAAACTTTTGGGAAGATCACAGTTGATGAATAGGAAGGTTATTGCTTTGATCCTATCTGTTTAGATCCGGTATCCTTCTCACAAAAATGACCAAAAAAAAAGAATTATATCAAATTTTTTCTTACGAACCACTTTTGTTGGGGTTAAAAATCAGAAAATACAAAAAACAAAAACAAAACAAACAAAAAAAAAAAAAAAAAAAAAGAAACTCAGATAATGAAAAACTATCGGTTGCAAATCACGTATCAACCTCTACTGTGGAAGATCACAGGATGATTAGAACCAGTTATTGCTTCCCAATCATTCTTTCTAGATCGCATGTTCTCACAAATAGACAAAAGAAAAAAGGAATATATCACATTTTTTCTTACGAACCACTTTGTTGTTTAAAATAAAAAATACAAAAATTAAAAACATAACAAAACCCAACAAAAGGGAAGAAAAATTAAAAGAAACTAAATAATAATTCACCAGTGCAATCAACGTATCAAGCTCAACTGTGGAAGTCACAGGATGATTAGCAAAAATCAATGAAAATAATTACCTTAGTTGGGGTTGGTGTATACATTATAAGATGCATTTATATACACAATGGACGGAGATCAAAAGGGTCTTAGTATTGAATTTTAAAATTGGTAAGGAGATCCCAGAAAGAAAGGTTAAAATCTTTAAATATTACTTAAATGCATATTGTCTAAATATTTTGAATATTAAAAATGGCCCCAAGTTTTGGGGGGAAATGTTGGCTTTTTTAGGAGGATTTTACTTTTATATTCTAAAATATATATATACTATATATATATATTACTATATATATATATATATATTATATATATTAGATTTTATATTTTTTTTTAAAAATAAATTAGAACATTGTGAAATTCACTAATAAAAGATAAGGTTCCTCTAGTTTTTGAACGAGGCAGGTTCCTCGCGGAATCTCTATGGTGGGCCATTTGATTGCTCCCGTTGATCGAAAAAGCGTGTTCCTTTGATGCCAATCATTTTTCTTACATTTTTCCACACGTGTTTAAAGAATGGGCCAAATGAAGGACAAAGTGGGTTGGGATATTTCTCCGGGGGCTACTCCACATAAAAACTCTCTTGTCAATATTAATACAAAATTTGATGGCTTCTTTATGAAAGATCTTCCATTGCAAGCCATTAACCATGTAGGTAAAAGCAGTTCGGCGTGATTAAATCTCTTTCCAAATAACCCATTGGGAAAATTACTAGGGCTGTGGGTGAATTGCTTCATACACAGCCGAAGTGTTTAAGACTTCAGCGTCCATTTCCATCGGAGTCAACTTGTCAATGTATTCTCGTAGTACATCCCAAAATTGTGTTACAAGGGGTCTTTCATAACCTTTCTCAAGCTGCCGCAATGAGGGAATGACTCCAATCCTTCCCGGTTCCACTATTCTAGAAGTCCACTCCGTAAGTAGAATCTTGGGATTCCAACGGTCCATAAAGTCTTCATTTGCGGCTTGTGATATGGTCCAGATAGTTTAAGGTCAGCAAGCATTTATTCACCTGTTTATGGTTGCTGCAGGGTTCGCTAAATCCACTCCTTCATCTGCGGATCACATTAATACGTACCTTGGTTAAAAAGGCCATTCTTTCCAACCTCCCACAAGATTTTATTGAACTAAATGATATCATGGTGTTCACAGACTTGCTGATGGGTGGCAGGTGGGATATTGCATCCAGTATGCCACTACACTTTGGTCTCGACCTTTATTATGTTCCAGCATTATTTGCATACAAGATGGTTTGCCACAATACCAAGTTTACGGCGGCCCTCTCCTAAAGCCGACCCATACACGGGAACCTAGTTTGGCCTCGGCTCCGGACTTTATTTAATGTTATTTTTAATATATTCTATATATTTTTTTAAAAAAACTAAAATTAGAGAATTGTGAATTCACATTAAAACATAAGTTCCTTACGTTTTTGAGCGGGACAGGATTGTCGCGTATTCTCTATCGGTGCCCATTTTGATTGCTCCCTTAATCGAAACGTTTTCTTGTGATGCAAACCCTTTTCCTTACAGATTTTCCCACCCTTGTTTGATAAGGCAAATGATGAAAATGGGTTGATATTCTCCGGGGCAACATCCAATAAAGGAAACACTCTTGTCCACATCATCAATGAGTGCTGGCCATTATTTATGAGAAGTTTTCCAATGCAGCATCGAACCATGTATTAAAACGCAAATTACGACCGTGATTAAATCTTCTTTCGATAAATGAACCTCATGTAAAATATATTAGGGATATTATGTGGGGGCTGATTCCTTATACCACAAGCGAATCGTTTCACCCTTTCGTCATTCCACGATGGTCAACCTTCTCGTTTTTTTTCCTTACCGACGGTCAATTTTGGTAATGCATTTCTCCTACTACGTACTCCCATAATTGTGACATACGCGGGAGTCTCTTATATTTCAACCTTATGTCAGTTGCGTACTGAGGGCTGGATTCATTCCTTCCCGGCTAGTCTCCAGAAGTCACTGGCTCCGGTTTAGTCGTAACTAATTTTTTTTATTTTGGGAAAAATTTTTTTTTTTTTTTTTTTTTCCAAAAGTATCCATAAAGTATTTCTTGCCGGATTGTGACATGTTCCAGGATATGTTTTAGTCCAGGAACGGCATAATTCACCGTAGGGTTTCCAGTTTTGCGCAGGCCCAAGTCCCCCTCATCATTTGGCATACATAACTTACTTCCCTTGCTTAAAAGGGGGCTCTTCCCTTACACACCCCATAAGAATTTTTGACTAATGAATATTATGTGTTAATGACTGTAGTGTTGGCAGTGGGGAACTGCTCCTGCATTCCATTTTGGCACGTTATACATTCATTTGGATACTCTTATATTATATAAGTTCGAAACTGACTTTGCATACATAAGTTTGTTAAACGATTTAGGGCGCCTCCTACGCGCACTGATGGGGGCGCCTAGGTCGTTCAATCTTTAATTTTTTAGATATTATTATTCGTGATGATTTTAATTTTTTTTAAAAATAAACATTAAAATGGCTTGACAATCTCACTAATAACATAATAGGGTTCTCTAGTATTTATGACCGAGACTAGGTTCCTCCGGATTTTTGGTTGGCCATCATTGATTTGCTTCCCCAATTAGTCGCAAACGTGATTCCTTGTTGGATGCACCGCTTTTTTTCTTACATTTTTCCCACACGTGTTTTGGAAAATGGGCAAATGAAGAACAAGTGGATGATATTATCCATGGGTTACTCCACATAAAGACACTCTTGTCCAATACCAATGAATTGATGGCTTTCTTTAGGGAGAAGTCATTCCATGAAGTGCAAAACTTGTAGTATAAAAGCAAACGTTCGGCCGGGATATTACTCTTTCCAAATGAACCTCATGGACAAAAATTACCTAGGCGTTCGATGGGGGGCGGATTGCTTCATACAAAGCCGAAGTCGTTCAGCCCTTCGGTATTCATTCACAGTATGAGGTTAACTTTGGTAATGCAATCTCAATAGAACTCCACCAAAATGGTATAGATGGGAGTCTAAAACCATTTGTCAAAGCTGCGCAATGAGGGCTGATCATATCGTTTCTCGGCTCTCCATATCTAAAAATTCACGTCCCGTAAGAATAATCTGGATCCAACGGATCCATAAGCAGTTTAATTGCGGGTTCGTTGAATGGTTACCAAATTGTTTTAGTCTAGGAAGGAATACTTTCCTCTTTTTTTCAGTTGGGCATGCATAAGTGCTACGCCTCCATCTCTGGGCTTTAAAATTATTACAGTCCATGCTCATCGAGCCTGTTACCTACCAAAGATTTTTGACATAAATGAATATGTGTTCAAATGACTGTGAAGTGGCATTGTGTTGAACTCTTCGTCATCAGAATTATAATGACCTACACTGTGGATCAACCTATTGATATAATTTCCAAGGTTACTTGGCATAATGTTTGCAAAACAAGTTTAGGCGCTCCTAGCACACGAGGCGCTACGCCTGTCTCTGAATTTATTTATTTAATTCCAATTTTCTACAAATATTTTTTTAAAAATTATAAAATTAGAAAAGGTGAATTATATTAATAAAACAATAATGTTCCTTAGTTTTGAACTGAGGACAGGTCTCGCGAATTCCTATGTTTTCATTTGATTGGATTTCTCCTTAAACCGAAAACGTGTTTCCTTGTGATGCCAATCAATTTTTTTTCTTACATTTCCCACACTCATGTTTATAGAATGGACAAATGATAAGAACATCGTAGGTTGTCAGTTCTCTCGGGCAACTCATCATAAAGAACACCTCTTGTCAATATCAAGGATAGTTGGATGGTATTCTTTATGAAAGTCTTTCCTAATGCAAGCATCAAGGTAGTATAATAAGCAAATTCGGCTTGACTAAATCTATCAAAATGAGCCTCATGGAAAAATTACTAGGGTTCGTGGGGCGGATTGCTTATACACAGCGAAGTGTCAAGCCCTTCGGTCCTTCCACGAGGTCCAACTTGGTAATGCATCTCGTTGTACTCCCAAATTGTGTACAAGGGAGTCTCTAACTTTGTCAAGCAGTGCATGAGGGCTGACTCATTCCTTCCGGCTTCCATATCCAGAAGTCCACGTCCTGTAATAAGAAATCATGGATCCATTGGATCCATAAAGTTTCATTGCGGTTGTGAATGTACCATATAGTTTTAGTCAGGAAGGCATTATCCACTGTTTCATGTTGCGAAGGCAAGTCCACCCTCCTCATTGGGCATACATATTACGATCCCTTGCTAAAAGAGCCCTGTTACTACCCCACAAGAATTTCGAACATAATGATATTATGTGTTCTCAATGACTCGTGGGTGGCAGTGGGACTCTTTCATCCAGTATGCCAATACACTTTGGATCACCTTTGATATAAGTTCCAACTTACTTGCATACATGTTTGCAAAACAAGTTAGGCGCCTCCTATGCGCCGAGGGGCGCCTACCACCTCGTCTCTGATTTATTTATTTAGTTTCTATTTTTATTTATATTTTAAAATTATAAAATTATAAAGGTGAAATTCACTAATAAAACATAAGGTTCCTCTAGATTTTTACCGATGACAAGTTACTCACGAATCTCTATGTTGCAATTTGATTGCTCTCTTAATCGAAAACGTGTTCGTCGTGATACCAACCATTTTTCTTACATTTTCCAACACCTGTTTAGAGAATGGGAAAATGAATAACAAGTGGTTGATATTCTCCGGGGCTACTCCACATCGAGAACACCTCTTGTCAATATCAATGAAGTCATCCATGCAAGCATAACCATGTTGTAAAAGCAAACTTCGGCGTGATAAATCTGTTCTAAATGAAGCTCAAGGAAAAATTACTAGGGCTATGGGGGCGGAATGCTTCATACACAACCGAAGTGTTCAAGCCCTTCGGTCAATTCCACGTGGTCAACTTGGTAATGCATCTCGTAGAACTCCCAAAATTGTGTACAAGGGAGTCTCTAACCTTTGTCAAGCTGCGCATGAGGGCTGACTCATTCCTTCCCGGCTTCCATATCTAGAAGTCCACGTCCCGTAGTAGAAATTATGGATCCATAAAGTTTCATTGCGTTGTGAATGTTCCAGATAGTTTTAGTCAGGAAGACATTATTCCACTTTTTCAGGTTGCGCAGGCCAAGTCCACCCTCCTCATTGGGCATACATATTATTTCCCTTGCTAAAAGAGCCCTCTTACCACCCCATAAGAATTTTTGACATAATGATATTATGTGTTCAATGACTGTGGGTGGCAGTGGGAACTCTTGCATACCAGTATGCCACTACACTTTGGATCACCTTTGATATAAGTTCCAACTTACTTGCATACAAGTTGCAAAACACGTTAGGCGCCTCCTAAGCGCCGAGGGGACGCCTAGTGCATCGTCTATGATTTATTTATTTATTTTCATTTTTTATATTTTTTTAAAATATAAATTAGAAATTGTGAAATTCACTAATAAATATAAGGTTCCTGTAGTTTTTGACCGAGGACAGGTTTTTCGCGAATCTCTATGGTGCCATTTGAATTGCTCCCTTAATCGAAAACGTTTTCCTTGTGATGCCAACCTTTTTTCTTACATTTTCCAACACCTGTTTAGAGAATGGGAAAATGAAGAACAAGTGGTTGATATTCTCCGGGGCACTCCACATAAAGAACACCTCTTGTCAATATCAATGAAGTTATCCATGCAAGCATAACCATGTAGTAAAAGCAAACTACGACGTGATAAATCTCTTCGAAATGAACTCATGGAAAAATTACTAGGGATGTGGGGGCGGATTTCTTCATTACACAGCCGAAGTGTTCAAGCCCTTCGGTCATTCCACGAGGTCAACTTGGTAATGCATCTCGTTTACTCCTAAAATTGTGTACAAAGGAGTCTCTAACCTTTGTCATGCTGCGCATGAGGGCTGACTCATTCCTACTCGGCTTCCATATCCAGAAGTCCACGTCCAGTAAGTAAAAATCATGGATCCAACAGATCCATAAAGTTTCATTGCGGTTGTGAATGTTCCAGATAGTTTTAGTCAGGAAGCCATTATTCCACTGTTTCAGGTTGCGCAGGCCAAGTCCACCCTCCTCATTGGGCATACATATTACGTCCCTTGCTAAAAGTGCCCTCTTACCACCCCACAAGAATTTTCGACATAATGAAATTATGTGTTCAATGACTGTGGTTGGCAATGGGAACTCTTGCATCCAGTATGCCACTACACTGTGGATCACCTTTGATATAAGTTCCAACTTACTTGCATACAAGTTTGCAAAACACGTTAGGCGCCTCTTACGCGCCGAGGGACGCCTAACGCCTCGTGTTTTATTTATTTATTTATTTTCTATTTTTATATATTTTAAAAAATTATAAAATTATAAAAGGTTAAATTCACTACTAAAACATAAGGTTCGTCTAGTTTTTGACCGAGGACAGACTCCTCGCAAATCTCTATGTTGTCATTTGATTGCTCCCTTAACCGATAACGTGTTCCTTGTGATGCCAACCATTTTTTTCTTACATTTTCCCACACCTGTTTATAGAATGGGCAAATGAAGAAAAAGTGGTTGATATTCTCTGGGGCAAATCCACATAAAGAACACATCTTGTCAATATCAATGAAGTTGATGGCATTCTTTATGAGAAGTCTTCCATGCAAGCATAACCAGGTAGTAAAAGCAAACTTTGGCGGTGATAAATCTTTTCCAAATGAACCTCATGGAAAAATTACTACGGCTGTGGGGGCGGGATTGCTTCATACACAGCCGAAGTGTTCAAGGCCCTTCGGTCCATTCCACGAGGTCAACTTGGTAATGCATCTCGTTGTACTCCTAAAATTGTGTACAAAGGGAGTCTCTAACCTTTGTCAAGCAGCGCATGAGGGCTGACTCATTTCCTTCCCAGCTTCCATATCCAGAAGTCCACGTCCCGTAAGTACAAATAATGAATCCAATGGATCCACAAAGTTTCATTGCGGTTGTGAATGTACCAGATAGTTTTAGTCAGGAAGGCATTATTCCACTGTTTCAGGTTGCGAAGGCCAAGTCCAACCTTCTCATTGGGCATACATATTACGTCCTTGCTAAGAGAGCCATGTTACTACCCCACAAGAATTTTCGACATAATGATATTATGTGTTCAATGACTGTGGGTGGCAGTGGGAACTCTTGCATCCAGTATGCCACTACACTTTGGATCACCTTTGATATAAGTTCCAACTTACTTGCATACAATGTTGCAAAACACGTTAGGTGTTGAGGACAACGGGAGGATAAACTAATGATATGCAAGACCTGCTGCGTGTCATGGAAGGTCCTACCTCACGGGTAAGGGCAAAGAGGTTGCAAGAAACTTTAAATGGTCTCATAAATAAGTTAATCAACAAGAAGACCGAGAATGAGCTATGGGAACTTAGGGAGGGAACTGAAGCAACATATGTCAATTTGGTTGCGGTACAAGATTGAGTTTCAAAGAAGCTGGCCAAATAATGGGAATGAGACTTTCAAATAAAAATTGAATTCAAAATTCAATTTTTCTAGCTTAACAAATTGCTCCCTGGTCTCTTGAGATAGTAGCTAATCTTTAGCCCAGTTTTTAGTTATTTCTTATTTTAGTTGGTGAAAATAAGGTTGTCATAGTAGTATAAATAGCCTCATTATTTTGCTTTAAAGGCAGACAATGTATAAGATTAGAAATCAAAGTGTTGTGCCTCATAACGCAAGTTTTCTCTCACTGGGTCCTATGTGAGCTCTTCGACTTATCAAGGAAAATACCAGCCTTGTGGCGTCATCCCCGGTTTTTATCGTTCTATAGCCGGACGTGGCAAACCGCTATACACCAAAATCCAAAAACAAGAACACCTTAAGTTCCAAACCAAAGCTCCCTAAACCTGCAACAAACCAACCTGTCAACCGCCTATTTCTTCGTTGAAACGATCGTAACTACGCAGTCACCAACTGAACTGATCTGAAGTTCCCTCGGCAGCTTGTAGCTTCACTCCGGACTGCCGGTTCTCAACATTTTGGTATCAAAGCCAAGTTATCCAATTGGTACACGTAAAATCTTCATTTCACCTTGAGACATTTAGAATTGGTTGTTTTTATGAACTACATGCATTGCTACAAACTTGCTGAAATCTAAACAAATTTTAGCACTTATGAACTTTTATTCATTGTGTAAAGCTAGTGTTTTGTGTACTGTTATTTCCTGAAAAGAACAAAAAAAAAAAAACAAAAAAAAAACAAAAACAAAAAACAAAAAAAAAAAAAAAAAAAAAAAATACGGCTAAGAGTAATTTTTTGTTTCGTGTTACTTGGATTATTTGTTCATCTAGAATTATTATCTCCTTTGAACTTACCCAAAATTGTATTGCCCACCCAATTACCTGGTGATATAGCCCCATAGCAAAAAAAAATAAAATAAAAATTGTGAACAAATTATTACCAAACAAAACCCATAATATATTCACCTAGCCACTCGGTCGGAAATTCTTGATCGTAGTTGTTAGAACTCGATTAGGACTCGGACGAGAGAACTTTGTTTTCTAATAAGAGGGTATAATTTGGTTAGATTATTAGAGTGTTTTTTTTTTTTAATTTTTTAATTTTTTTATTTTTTTTATACACGAGTGGTAAAAGAACGAGTGACCACCCCATTAAAGAGCGTGAGTGAGGGAGTGACGTGAGGTCCTATTTTATTTTTGTGCAGCCGTGCAGGGTACATCATGTCGGGTCCAAGTGAGATAGATGAGCAAGAGTTGAGTCTTGACATGCGCCTCATGATGAGAGCCATGAAAGGACAATTCTCTAAGTTTAGTAATGTGATTGAGGGGTTGAGTGAACGAATTGAGAGAGTTGAGGAAGTTCAACGACAAAATCAAAATGGGAGAGGTAATGTGAGAAGGTGTGGGGATGAAGAAGAAAGGGTTGAGGAAAGTGAGAGTGAGCAAGATGGGGAAGAAGAAAATGATAGAAGGAGAAGAATGAGGGACAGAGAATATAGAAGGGAGTATAGAGATAGGGAAGGAGGTTAGATGACGAATTGGGAAATATTAAGATGTCGATGCCATCGTTTTCGGGAAAGAGTGACCCTGATGCTTACCTTAGAATGGGAGAAGAAAGTAGAGAGAGTGTGTTGCTTTGTCATAATTACTCTGAGAGGAAGAAAGTAAACTTAGCAGCTCTAGAATTCACCGACTATGCGATATTATGGTGGGATAAGGTAGTTCTCAGCAGAAGAAGGAGTGGGGACAGACCGATCGAAACTTGGAGGGAGATGAAGATAGTAATGAGGAAAAAGTTCGTGCCCAAATTGGTTCCAACCGAGAATTACACCAACAACTACAAGATCTTATCCAAGGTAGAAATGACGGTGGCTGAATAATGATCATGACTCTGAAAAGATTATGACCAAAATAGGGCTTGAGGAAGATCCTGAAACAACGATATCCCGGTTCATCAAGGGATTAAATTGGGATATTCAGGACGAGATTGAGATGTATGATTTCGTTGATTATGAGGAGCTAGTACAAAAGGCAATACAAATTGAAAAAGAAGCTCAAAAGGAAAAAAAAGACGTGCACATACTTCTAACTGGAAAGTAGGCAAAGAGCAAAAGGAGGAAAAAAATGAACGCAAGCCTAGAGGTTGAGACTAATAAAGGAAAGGAAGTCGAGGAGGGTAATGACAAAGGGAAGGCGAAAGCTTCTACAAGCAGACCAAGTGGCGTTAAGTGCTTCAAATGCATGGGAAGGGGAACACATTGCAAGAGAATGTCCAAACAAAAAGGCCATGATAATGCGTCCAACTGGGGAAATAGAAAACAGACTCTGAACATGGCAATGAACAAGATGATTTTGATAGGGGAGAATGCTGCAATAAGTGAAGATGAGAACGTTATTGAGCATCCAGTGGAAGGAGAAACATTAATGGTAAGGAGATTACTTAATTTGCAAGCAAGAGCCGATGAAGAACAAAGAGAAAAACATTTTTCATACTCGATGCCATATTCATGGCAAGGTGTGTAAGTGATAATTGACGGAGGGAGTTGTGCAAATGTTGCAAGTACCGAACTAGTTACGAAATTGGGATTAACCGTAAGGGAACGTCCTACGCCCTATTCATTACAATGGCTCAACAAAGTAGGTGAAATCAATAGTGAATAAACAGGTTTTGGTACCATTTTCTAGCATTTCTCGCAATGAAACAATGCGGAATGCATAATCTATCAGCCTTTGTACAGGAACCCCTCATGCAAATAATATTTCTCATGTGACCCCCTCTGACATTGCAGCAAAAACACTACTAAAATCACTATCATGCACATATAATCCTTTTAAGTGCTCAAAACCCAGAAATCGTGCATGCAATGCAGTTAGCAAAGTATACCTACGAGACAACGCATCAGCTACAACATTCTCATTACCATGCTTATATTGGATCACATATGGAAATGATTCAATGTACTCCACCCATGTTTGCATGGCGTTTTATTGAG
>VALG01011887.1:0-14276 GCA_009835305.1 Ipomoea purpurea
CGGAAGAGAAAAATTAAAAAAGAAATAAAAGCAAACAAAAAAAATTAATCAGAATATCGTTCGTTTCTCGCTTGTAGCATCTTCGTTGCAGTGGCTATTTGTTCTTCACCGTTTACTCAAAAATGAAGGCTGATGAAGAATAGCATATGAAAAGACATAATTGCCCTCCAAATAAATATAGGAAAGTGGATTTAACTCCAATAATAATAATTGTTAAAAAAAAAAAATAAGCCAATCATATTAACTACTTGGAAAACTATCTCGCAATGTCCTTCTTGTCAATCAATAATTAGATCTTCAATATTAGTATATATTAAAATTTTATGCCCTAATTTTCATTTACTCTCCCTTATGTCCCGTATTTGGTTTCAACTATACCTATACAATTATTTTATTGACAATTATAATCAATATTGACTATATATCTTACATTTGTAAACTTAGAATTACCTATTTAAATACGCAAATTCAACATTCAATTATTTATGCATGAACAATTCTAATATATCATGTCTTGTTATACTTTAAAGTACTTATTAAAAAAAACATTGGCATTATCACAATCGCGCAATGCGCGTAAAAAAACTAGTAATATAAATAAAATCGGAATAACAAACGCAATTGGGTCCGCTGTAGCACTAGCTAAATTCAAAAATATTCCTGAATCTGGGTTCAAATCCTGGCAGCGGAATTTTTTAATATCTCCCTCTTGTTTTGGTTATTTATGGTTATTTTTCAATCAATTATTATAACTTAAATTTTAATTTATATCTATAATTATTTTATATAATTAATGACCAAAATATTTGATAATATATGTCCATTATTTTTAAGTAGTATATATTTATAAATTCTAAATTAATATAACTATTTAGTATATATTACCATTTCTGCACCGCACAAATAAAATGATAGGGAGTAGTTTTAGAGTAAATACCACATATGGTCCCTCGAGTTTGGTGCATCGCATCAATGGTCCCTAACTTCCGTAATAACTATCCGTCATCCTTCGAGTTGTGAAAAATTACCTTCTAGCATCCTTCCGTTACTTCCTCCCGTCTTAGCCGTCAAAATGGAGGGTAATATTGTCACATTTGACTTATACGAAAAAGTTAATACCAGCCAAGGTCCCTCGAGTTTTGGTGTTTGTGGCCATCTTTAGTCCCAAACTTGGCCAAAATTAAAAAAGTTGGTGGGTTTCTCAACTTCCAACTCAAACTCCCTCTTTCTCCTATACAATATTAAGAAAATTTACAAATTTAGTATCTCCTCTTCAATTTCTCTCAACGCCATTTGCCTACATATTAGCAGAATTCTATATCATTCACACAAAAAAATTTTAATGATATGATAATGAGAGAAGAAATTTAAACCTGGAATAGTGGTATTGAGCAGCCGGATACTCTCTAATATACATCCTGTGGAAATCCGTGGAGGAAGAAGCATAAAATGCTTCTCCCCAGTGATCACGGCGTATAGACATTCATAATGACGATGTCTCCGACAAATCATTCCCAATCCAGAGGTTCACGCATCAGGAAGGCATCTCAGGGCCTCGGATGCCCAGGAAAAATGGGCTCACAGTCCGAACCGAGAGCCTCATACTCCGAACTGAAGCAATCATTCTGTTGCTACATGTAAGCGATGGTGGAACTGTTTTCGGATTGGAGAACCTTTGACAGAGCGTCAGGGAAAGAGACCCTGCTCGACATGTGCTGAGCAAAACATAGGGAAGAAGGGACTAGCATCATCCTTCATTTCATTTCATTTCTCTAACACCCTAAAACACAAAAGCTCCACCTTCTCTCTAGAAAATTCTTAGCTTCTTCTTCAAGCAAGTTTGGGCAATCTTAGATTCTTCAAGTTGGTCCCTAAGATTCATACTTTCTTAAGCTTGAGCATAAGGGAGTGTAAGATCCTTGATCCCTTAGTGTTTTTAGTATCTTTTTAGGTGTCTTTTTCTAAAGATTGAATCTTTGTTGTCATTTGGTGTGCTTATGTTGAACAAGATAGATTGTTGGTTTTAGACTTGCCTGTGCATCCACGTTGAGGTGGATGTGGCACAGCACTTTCCCGGTTTTTCTCCGTTTATAATATAAGGACTTCCGCTGTTGCTTATGTTTTATAAATACCTGTTTAGTTACCTTGCCTTACGTAATTAAGTTTTTAAAATGTCATGAAAATCGGGGGTGTTACAGTGGTGGCCGGCCAGTGGTTGATGGCGGAGGAGATGAGGCATGGCTTCTTGGGGGAAACATAGTCGCGGAGGAAATGAAGATGCGTAGGTGGACAGAGGAGGCGGTCGATTTGAGAGGTCGTGCCTAAACTCGAGAGACCTTGGTTTGACAACAGAATCTTGCTAAGATATCCAATTCCATCCTTGAGCACCCAAACTTGGGACTAAAGATGCCAAACCACCAAACTCGAGGGACCTTGGCTGTATTAAATCTTTTCGTATTAAGTCAAATGACAATATTACCCTCCATTTTGACGGCCTGAGACGGGATGAAGTAACGGAAGGACGCTAGAAAGGTAACTTTTCACAAACTCGGAGGATGACAGTTGGTAGTTACGAAAGTTAGGGACCATTGATAACGATGCACCAAACTCGAGGGACCATAAGTGGTATTTACTCATATATATATGATATATATAATATATAGTAATATATATATAATATTAACATTTTAAAAATGTAATTTTTTTAAATTTTAAATTTTAAATTTTAAAAATAATAATAATAAATCGCGGATCGACTCGCGACGTTCGCCAACCCGCATAGGGCGGGCTTTGGTTGCATGAACCCTAGCTTGTGGGTTTGGTGGGAAGACTCGCAAAAGCTCGTAAAAAATTAAGCCCGAAAATTTTGCATGTGCATACCCTTGAAAAATGACTTCCCCCCAAAAAAAAAAAGGGGAAGTCATTTCTCTCAAAAACATACATATTTTTTTTGACTAATGCATTATTTTCCATTGACCACATTTTCCCCTCTTACTAAACATTGAAAACTCGAAAAAACATTTTCCGAAAGTCATTTTCTAGATTTTCAAACACCCTAAATTAAAAAAGATAGAGTTTAATTAGCGATTTGTCCCTCGACTATGAGAATTTCACCAATTTGGTCCTTAACTATCAAAATTCCTCAATTTGGTCCCCGACTATGGCATTTTTACTCGATTTGGTCCTAAAGTCAAATCAGCTTGTTTAAGGCAATAAACTTGAGGACATTTTTGTAATTGCACATTGTTTCCTTTCTCGACTATCTAAGTTATTTCCACGCTTTGCCTTATTTCAGTCAAACAAAACCTTCTAATTGTTGAATTCCCAAATACGAAACCCTAATTGCACATGCATCTCCAGTCAAAAATTTGAGCAATGATTTGAGAAATCATCTGTAATTTTCAGAAACAACTATAACCCTACATCAGTGAGCGAGTAGAGCACCGACGCGTGCGGATCTGCCGGTGACTTCTAGTTTTAGCTAGCTCCTTTCCGACGACCATCTCACCCTCGCTCCTCACTCGTCGACCGACGCAGACTGTAGAATCGGGCGAAGTGTTGACCAGTGGCAGCAGTAAAAGGCACGACAGTGGACCTCTATCGCTCTCATCTCAAAAGCCAACTCTGGCGATGTCCCTTTTCCTGCGAAGCAGAGCAGGTCAGTGGTGAGCAACGGTCTCCCTCTCTCGCTTCATGTCGCCGCGTTGATGGTGATGATGCTGGTTGGAAATTGGAGATGATATAAGATAATTTGATTGAAGATGATGAGGTAATAATAATTCTTTTTAATAAATCCCCAAATTGCCCTTTAAGTTTGACCGGACAAATAACACTTAGGACAACAAATCGGGTAAAAATATCATAGTCGAGGACCAAATTGAGAAATTTTGATAGTCGAGAACCAAAATAATAAGTGAATCCCTCATAGTCGAGGAGCTAAATCCGGTAATTAACTCAAAAATGATATGTTAAGTTTCCCTAACATGTGTAAGTTTTGAGTATTGTTAAGTTGAAAAATAGGAATGGAAAAGACTTTAAGTATCCTTTGATACCTCAAATTAAAAATAAATAGTACTCCGTATCCGTAGATTTAGTTAGTAGTTAATTAATACTAGCAATTTTATACACGCGATGCGCGAAAACTTATGCTCAGTATTAAATATTTGTAAGGTAACAAAATTTTAAAAAAATTAGTTAAAATTTAATGTTTTGCAATTTCTTAAAAGTGATGATGTTGTGAATTATCATGAATTTAAAATAATATAAGTGATCAAAACAAAAAAAAAAAAAAAAAAAAAAAAAAACAATTTAATATAATAATTTTATAAATAATACTAAGCCTAACACTCACATATATGAATATATTTATATAGTCATAATGGATACACAAATAATATACATGCATAATATAGTATACAGCATATTAATATAATATATATATATATATATATATAATAATATATATATATATATATAATAGATATATATAGTAAATATATAGGTAGAAAGCGTCATATGCGGGCGGGGTCTTACCGTTGCGCCGGTGCGGGTCAAATTCCAGGAATACACACAGTGTTAACAATAAATGCAAAACAACCAGTGTAGTAAAAACACACCCCTAATGAAATGTAGAATGTAAAAACATCACAAATAAACCAACAGACCCACAGAAAATACACCACAGACGTCAAAAAAATACACCATTATAACCACCACCCCCAAAGTGGTGTATTTCCGAAGTAATAGGGTTTTTACTCACACCTAAAATGGTGTGTGGTTTGGTAATAGCAGGAGGCTCTGTTTACTCCTGTTTGTGTTGTTGTGTATATATCCGAGGTTCTAAATGTTGATTGGTGGCATATTTGGTGAACTATTGGTGTTGCCCGAGCACCGTAAGAAATAACCGCACCGTAAGCACACTGCCGCACCTGAAACCCGCAATCTTTATATATATAATATTGTGATATACATAATACATGATAGTAAAAATTGAAATAAGATATGAATAGATGTACGGGTGTATGGTAAGATTGGTAAGAATGAAATATAAAAAACTAGACCGGTGTTATAACGGTGTAAGATGCAATGAATGTAAAACAATTAAGCAAAAATGTATATATGATTAGCATATATGAAAAGGGGATAAAAACAAGGACATAATTTGTTTGACACTTATTTGATTTTTAGATAAATTACAATATTAATTTAATTTAAAGAATTTAAATTATAGTTTTTTGGCAATGAAGTCCGAAAAGCAACGCAAGTCGGGACGGGGACTCTTTTTTCCCAGAGTCTTAGCTGTACGATAGTATGAAGTTGCTTACCACTTATATATGCAATGGTGGTCCACGGTTACTTTTTAAAAGGATAAATTGTACTTCTAAATAAAATATTTATCTATTTTTTAAGTATACCATGGTTTAGTTTTAAACCGACAATAAACACACAAGACTATGAAAGGTCTAATAGCATCTAGGCGTTGAGACTTCCATTTGGAAGATTGTAGAGTTTCGAGTACTTACTGGATGGTGTTATTATTCTTTGTCCTTTCAATAGTTTAGAAAATACATTCAATATTGGAATCCAAAACTGTGAACTGGCGTCGGGTCATATCTACATAGTATGGAAAGATTAACGGAAGGAAATAATGAAGAAAAGAACATATACCACACTTTTAATGCAAATATGATAAGTTTTAATGCTAATGCGAATAGTTTGTTCGATGTTCGAACCGAATCCATTCATGTTCATGATCCAAATTTTTAATACGGTTGTGGAATTTAAGTAAAACCAGAAACCCAAATATTGGGTTCCGGTTTTGAATCATAATCGAAACTTTTCGATTTGGTTGCTATGGCGGTTTAGTTCGAACCGAACCGTGTTCATTACTACCTATGAACAATAATTTGTTGGAGAAGAAAAATAAATAAAATACTCTCCTATTTATTTTAAGGGTAAAAATGTCCATTAATAATTAAGTGGAAAAATCGTCACATTTAGAATAATTGGAGAAGATTAATGTGTATACATGATATAAGTCAAAAAGTACTATAGATACAATATAGATTTAAGAGTTAAAGTGTCATTTTCCATCCTCTTAAATATACCAGAGAATAACCCCAAAGTGGCAACGGGGACAATCGTGTAGCGGCATGGAACCTTGTATCATCATCCATGGTGAAAGGGTCCCAACGTATTAACAGTGCGACTGTTATCTCTTTTTTTTTTTTTTTTTTTTTTTTTTTTTTTAAACCGAACGGCATTTTCTTCTTCATTTTTCAATATTTTCTGCGGTTTTTTTTTTCCGAAACTTTTTTTTCTTTCTTTTCGTGCAAGTTTTTTTTTTTTTTTTATTTTTTTTTTTTCAAAAAAACATTTCATTTAAAATTAAAAAATGAAATTGTTGCAATTGCCCATTTTGAAAAATTTTTTTTTTTAAAATGAATTAGTTTTTATAAATAAAGTTTATATTTTTTTTTTCTTTTTTTTTTTTTTTTTAATTAAAAATTTTTTTATGAAATTTTTTTCTGGTTTTTTAATTGAGATTAAAAAAAAAAAATTTTGAATTTTTTTTTTGGTCTGGAATTTAAAAAAAATTGCGAAATTTTTTTTTTTTTTAATAAATTTTTTTTTTTTTAAATTATGAAAAGATTTTTTTAAATGGAAGTTTTATTTTATATTTCTTTGTTAATTTTTTAAATAGGAAGAAAGTTAAATTGAATTTTTTTTTTTAAAAAAACAAGTACGATTCCAAAAATAATCTCAATAACAAGAAAAAAAAAATTGTATTAAATCTGAAAAAAACCAAAACGCGCCGCCGTTTTTAAAACAAAAAAGCAAAAACAAAATTTAAAAAAATTAAATTATTTTTTTTTTTTTTCCTATTTTTTTTTCAAATAAAAAAAAACGACAAAAAACGGTTTTTTTGGACCAGGACCAAAATTTTAAAAATTTTTTTTTTTGCTTTTGCAAAAACCGGGAATTTAGACTCAAAAGGTGGCCAAAAAAATTAGTGTTTTGTCTATTTTTTTGTAAAAAAAAAGGGAACGAAATTTTTTAAAAGACTAAAAACTTCCAAAGAGTTTTGAAAATTTTTTCCTCCTTTTTTCTTTTTTCGTTGGGCTTAGCTTTTTCCGTTGGATTTTTAGCCATTTTTTTTTTTTTATTTTTAGTACCCGTTTTAGGTGCTTGGGACCCCAAAAACCCACAAAAGGACCCCAATGGGTTTTTTAAACAAAACAAAAATATAACAGGAAAGGTAAATTAAATCCAAAAAACCAAAAAAAAGTTTTTTTTTTTCCCCAAAAAAAAAAGAAAATCCCCCAAAGTCCCAAAAAAAAGTTTAAATTTGCTTTTTTCCCTTCTTCACTTTGTCTTAAATTTAATTTGGAAACGAAAAAATTAAAAGATTAGATTTTTTTTATTTTTCTTTTTTTTTGAAATGAATTTTGTTTTAATTTGGCACTAAAAGGGAAATTAATGTTTTCTTTTTTTTTTGCCAAATTTTCCCCCTAAACATTCTTTCCCAAAAGCTAAAAAACCGTTTTTTAACTTTGTAAAAAAAAAATTTGTTTTTTTTGGCCCCTATATATTGGTTTTCTGTGTGTTTTCTTTTTTTTGGACTAATTTCCCTCATTGCATTGTTTTTTTGAAAAGCGCCAGATTGCCCAGTTTCCCCCCGGTAAATTTTTTATGGCCAAAAAGTTGGCTTTTTTTTTTTGGGTTTAAAAAAACAGCTTTTTTTTTTTTTTGCGGGGAAGCCCTGCCCCCCCAGAAAACAAATAGGGTTTAAAAAAAATCCCCTTTTCTGCGATTGGGGGATGTTTTGGACCCCTATTTTCGGGGGCTTTTGTGGGGGAAAGCTTATATATCTTTTTTTTTCCCCTTTTTTTTGTGTTTTAACTCTTTTAAACAAGAAGTAATTACCATTTGATTTTTGGAAATTGGGGGGGGTAATTCGGGGTTTTTTTTTTTTTTTTGGGCAATTTGAAAAGAGAGTTTAATAACCCTTTTTGTTTTTAACAAAAAAGAAAAAAAATTTGACTTTGTTTTGTGCCCGGCCAATGGAAAATCTTTTTCTAATGGGGAACAACAAATAAATGTCCAACCCCTGAAAAAAGCAAAATTTTTTCCCCTTTTTTTTCCTGTATATATTTATTAAACAAAAAGGAAAGAAAAACAACCGAAAAATTGCCCCCCAAGTTTGATTTTTACCTTTTATGCTTTTTGACAGGGTTTTTTTTTTTAGAGGCTTCAAACAATTATTTTCTTAAAAATTGGCCTGCAAGCCTTTTTTTTTTTTGTTCCCTTTTTTTTGAAAAAAGTTGAAAAAAAATTCACAAAAAAAGGTGGCAAAAAGTTTCCAATTAAAAGCCAAATTTTTTGGAAAACAATTTGTCAAAAGAAAACAATTTACCGGGAAGCCCCCGTGCAAAAAATAAGGAAAGAGTTAAGAAAAGTTTTTTTTTTTTTTTGTTATAATTTTTTTTTTAAAAAACCAGAATTTTCCCAAATATTTTTTTAAAATTACAGGAAAAAATTTTTTTTAAAAGAGGAAAATGGGTAAAGGTTTTTAGTTAATAAGAAGTTTTTTTTCCTGTTTGGTTTTTTTTTTTCCTTGGAAAGCCTATAATGATATTGATTCCCTTTAATTTTTGGGGAAAATGGGGAAAAAGAAATATCAGATGCAACGAAAGGCAACGTGGGAAAAACCAGGAATTTTGAAGAATAGACCTTTTTGTTTTTTAAATTTCCAGTGTTTTTTTTTTAATATTTTTTTCTTTCCTTAAATGGGAAAAAAAAAAAAAAGCCCCCTTTTAGTAAAAAAACAAGCCCTTTTTGCGAAAGGAAACCATTTTTCAGGTGGGAAAAGAAAAAAAATTTTTGCAAAGGATCAAAAAAAAGATTTTTGTTCTTTAAAGAATTCAAAATTAAATCCTTTTTGCCCAAATTTGGTAAAGAGAGGGGTTCTATAATTTTAAATTCCTGCAAAAACCTTTGTTTGGGTTCCCCTACAAAAAAATTTTTTTAAACCGGTTTTGTTTAAAAAAAAATGTTCAAACAATTTCTTTTTAATGGCACCTTTCCAACTTTATATATATTTCCCAAAATAAGTTTAAAAAGATATATGTTTTTTTTTTTTTTAATTCCCAAGCCAAAAATTTTTTAAACCAGAAAATTGAGAAAAATTTTTTTATTTTTACACCGAACCTAATTTTTTTTGCTATTTGGGGGTAAACCACGACAAACCCCTATTTTATTTATATATTCCAAAAATTTAGTTTTTTTATAAAGAGCATTTGGGTGTTTGTTTAAAAATTTTTGGAAAAAATTTTGCTTAAATTTTTAAAAAACACCAGAACCAGGGGAAGCAATATAAAAAATTTTTTTTAAGTTTCAAAAATTTTTTAAAAAAAAATGTGAATTTTTTTAATTTTGTTTGTTTTTTTATACATTTTTTTTTTTAAAAAAAAAAAAAAAAAAAAAGTTTGTTCCCTTCACCTTTTCCATCCAAATAAAGGAAGGCAAAAAGAGGGCCTTTTGCCTTTTTTCTCCAACTTTTTTGGAAAGAAAAGGCAAAAAAAAACTGGCCTTTTTTGCCCCCTTTTGCCTCCCCGGTGAGAAAAGGGCAAGGGAAGAAAAAGGCAGCCCCAGTGGGGTTCCCCCCCTTTTTCCTTATTCTCCACCAAAAGGAGAAAGGCGAAACCCACAAAGGTTAAGATTTATTTCTAAACTTTTTGGAAATTTTTTGCCTTCCTTTCCGTGAAGGGAAAAGGCAAAACTCAAACTGTTTGGGATTTTTTTTTGCCTTTTCTCAAAATTGGAAAAAGAAGGCCAAATTTGAAAGAAAAGGGCCGAAAAGGCACGTGGGCCCTTTTTTGAGTTTGGGCCTTTCTTTTTTTCCCGGTGAGAAAAAAAGGCAAGGTTTTTATTTTTGCCCCCTTTTTTCCTTACCAAAAGAGAAAAAGGTGCAGTCCAACTTTTTTTATGGTTATTTTTTTTTTTTTTAAATTATTGTAAATGATTTTTTTTTAATTGTTTTTATAAATTTTTTAAAAAATTACCCAAAAAATATTAAAAATTTTGTTTGGCAAAAAAAGTTTTTTTTGAAAAGATTGGTGCGAAAAAAATTTTTAAACATTTTTTTTTTTTTTTTTTTTTTTTGAACTAACTTCAAAATTAAGCTTTAATTTTTTTTTTGGCAAAATCAAACACTAAATTGTTAATTTTAATTATAAAGTTTTTGTTTTTTTTTTAAACCTTTTTTTTTTTTTAATATTTTTTTTTGCCAAAATGTTAAACTTTTTTTTTTTTTTTTTTTTTTTTTACCACATTTTTTTTTTTTTGGAAAATTCAAACAGAAGGGGTTGGCAACAAAATAAAGCAAACAACCCCTTACCAACACAACCCTAAACCCCCAAAAAATTTTTTTAAAAACTTTTCAACAAAAAAAAAAATGATTTGGTACTTTTTTTGGTTCAAACAAAAGAAAAAAATTGTTTTGTTTTTAAATTTAAAAGTTTATTATTAAAAACCAATTTTTTTTTTTTCAATAACAAAGACAAAAATTTTAAAAATTTTTTTTTTTATAATTTTTTTTATTTTGAAAACTAAAATTTTGAATCCTTTTGCTTTTTGGTCCATCCCCCAAGACCGTAAAGAAAAAAAAAAATTAAAACAATTTGAGCAAAAGCAAAGAATTTTTTTGGTTTGTTAAAAAGTTTGTAAAAGGAACGTAATTTTTTTTATTTTTCCCGTTTTCAAGTAAAAGTTCCACAATAAATAATAAATTTTAGTCCAAATTGTTTTTTTTTTTTCCAAACGAAAATTTTTTCAAATGTTATGAAAATTTCCCTAGGGAAATGCAAATTGAAAGCCCTAAGCCCCCGTTTTTTGCAATTTTTTTGGAAACTAACCTTGCAAAAAAAAGGTTTGTTTGGGTTTTTTTTAATATTCCGGCTTTTTTTTGGGGCTAAAAAATTAAGGTTAAAATTTTTTTTTTTTTTTTTTTTTTTTTTTATGTTTTTTGTTTGTTATTTTTTTTTTTTATTTTTTTTTTTTTTTTTTTTGTTTTTTTGTTTTTTTTTTTTTTTATTTGTTTTTTTTTTTTTTTTTTTTTTTTTTGTTTTTTTTTTTTTTTTTTTATTTTTTTTTTTTTTTTTTTTTTCTTTTTTTATTTTTTTTGGGGAAATTTTGGGTTTTTTGAACCTAAAGAACCCCTAAAAAGTGCAAAAAAAATGCTGAAAAATCTCTTTCTTTAAAACCAAAAAAAAAGGTTTTTTTTGAAAATAAGAAGCCTGTAAATTTACCCCCTAAAAATGAAACCCAAAAAATAAATTTTTTGGTTTAAAAGTGGTAGTGAGTGTTTTTTTGTTTTTTTTTTTTTTTTTGAAAAAAAAAATTTTTATACCTTTACCAACGAGATTTTATAATATGAAAAAACCGAGAGTTTTTAAAAAAGAAAATTTGGAGGAATAAAATGTTTTTGATAAAATTATTTAATTTATGTTTTGATTTTTTTAAATTTTTGTGGGTGGTGTACGTGGGGAAAAAAAAAAAAAAAAGTGTAATATAATTTATAATTAACTAAAAATTAAGTATTAGTTAAAAAAGTAAATTAAAAGGTTTATGTTTAGGGATTTAATTTTTTATGTATTTATAGTAATTAATTAAGTATTATGAATTTTTTAAATATATTTTATAAGTAAAATCAGTATAAATATAAGTTTCTGACCCCAATAAGTTTCCGTAGGGTTTTTATAAACCGATAGTGCCCTTATTAAAGGAAAACCAACCCCAAATTTTAGTTTTTATCCAATATTTTTGTTTTTTATTGGATTTTTTGATTTTTTTTTTTTTTTTTTTATTTTTTTTTTTTAATTTTTTTTATTTTTTTATTTTAAAAAGTCCTTAAAAAACCCGCCAATAAATTAATGTTTTCAAAAAAAAAGACTTTTTATATTTTTTATGGGGATTCAGCCCTTTTTTTTTTTTTCGGTATTTTTGGAATTTTTAGGTCTTTTTTAAGATTTTGAAACCATGCCCCTAGAAACTCCAATCCAAAAAAGAATGAAAAAATTTGTCCAAAGGCCTTTTTTTTTTTTTTTTTTTGTTTTTTAAAACTCCATGATTAAAAAAATTGTAAAAATGAATGGGAAAACCAAAAAAAAATAACCTTCTTTTGTAAAACAAAATTTTAAAAAAACAAACAATTTTATTTTCCAAACAAAAATGTTTTTTTTTAGCTTTTGAAAAGGGAGTTTTTGAACCAAAAGCGTAATTTTCAAAAAAATTTTTTTTGACAACAAAAAGTTAAAAAATTGGGAAATTTTTGAAAAAAAAATTTTTAAAAAAAGTTAGTAAATTTAAAAAACTTTTTTGTGGACCCCAAAAAAACCTTTTTGTCCAAATGTTTTTTTTTGGGCTAATAAAGAATTTGTAATTTTTTTGCTTTGTTATTTTTTTTTTAAAATTTAATTCTTAAGTTTTTTTTTTTTTTTTTTTTTGTCAATAAAATTGAAAATTTTATTTCAAATTTTTTTTCCCCCAAAATTCAAATCAGGGGGAAAAAAGATAAGTGGAAACGAAAAAGAAATTATGGAAATAGAAGCCCCTTGGCTTTTTTTTTTTTTTTAAAAAGGGATAAAAAAAATGTATGTTGAAAAAAAAAAATCTTTTTTTTGTTTTTTTTTTTTTTTATATTTTCAAACTTTTTGGTTTTGCCCCTTTTTAAAAAGCTTTTTTGCCCAAAACTTTTGGTTTTTGGTTTTTTTTTCCAAGAACTAAGGTAAAATTAAAATTCAAATCCTTGTGTTTTTTTTTTTCCCCCTCCCATAAATTTTAGGGGGCAAAAAAAAAAAAAAAAATTTGGTGGTTTTGCAAGGTAAATTTGGCCCAGCAAAATCTGGGCAAAAAATGGGGCAAAAGTTCCTTTTTTGCTTTTACTTGTTAAAATTTTTTTGCTTTTTACTTGTTTGTAATTTTAACAAAAGGTTTTCCGTGGAAAAACAGAAAAAAATAAAAAAGGATTAATTAGAAAAGGTTGTTTTTTCTTTTATATTTTTTTTATTTGGAAAAAAACCCATAATTTGAGTTTCAATAAAACGGAAAAATAAAAAAAATTTTTCCTTTTTTTTTTGCCCCCCAGAAGATTACCAAAAATTTTTTTTTTTTTCCAGGAAAAAAATTAAAGAAAAATGACAAAAAAAACAAAATCCAAAAATTCCAAAAGAAATAAAAAAACTATTTGGTCCCAAAGGAAGGAAAAAAATTTAATGGAAAAAAAAGGGTTTGTTTTTGGGTTTTTTTAAAAAAAATAAAAGGAGAGGGAAAAATTGCGGGGCTTTTTAAATGGTCCGCCCCTATTTTGAACCCGTCAAAGGAAGTTTCTTAAAAAAAAAAATTGTTTTTTTTTTTTAAATTTGAAAGGTGAAGGAAAAAGAATTTTTTTTTAGGTGGAAAAAAGAATTATATTAATCAAAAAAAAAACGAAGGTTTTTTTTTTTTTGCCAAAAGTTTTTTTAGTTCCAAGAAAACCAAATTCCCAAAATGTTTTTTAATGGTTGGTGTATTTGGTTTACTATTTTTTTTTTTTTTTGGGTTTTTTTTTTTTCCCCTGCCTCGAATTTTTGGTTAAAAAAATTTAAAAAAGAAGGCCCTTTTGTTTTTTTTTTTAAACGAGTTTCAAATTGGTAAAAAGTTGAAGGATTTTCGCCTTTAATTTTTGAAAAAAAAGTACATTTTAATACGGTTTGGGAAATTCCCCCCCCCGTTTTTTTTTTTTTTTATTTGAAGAAAATTTTTTAATTGGGAAAAAAACAAGTTCTTAAGAAACCAAGAAAATTCGCAAGAAAAATTAAAGGGGAACTGCCTCCGAGGTCCTTATTTTAGAAGAGTTTTAAATTATATATTTATATTTTGACCATTGATAAGGGTTTTGCAAACACTTTCAAAATTCCCTTTTTGTTTCCAAAAAGATTTTTTATTTTTTTTCGACAATTAAAAAGCCCTCACAAACTTTTATCCCCTTGTTTTTAACTTCGAATTGACCGGCCTATAATTTTTCAAAAAAAATTACAAGAAAAAAATATCTTTTGACTTTCCGGCCTTTTTTTGGGCAAATTGTTTTTTTTTTGGCACTTTTTTTTTTTTTAAATGAAAAAAAGAAGCAACCATTAATCAAAAAAATTGGCAAAAAAAAAAGGACTTTTTTCCGAGGAAACCAAAATTTGGCCTTTTTTTTTTTTTTTTAACAAAAAATTTGCAAAAAAAAAAAA
>VALG01011889.1:0-12378 GCA_009835305.1 Ipomoea purpurea
GTGTTTTGGGGAATAGAGGGGTTGGAGATGCTCTAACAACTTTGAATGTTTTCTCTCTCTATTTAAATCTATTTTTTCTCCAATTTAAACTTTATAAACCTATCTAAATTAATAAAATTATTTTTTTCTTCATTATCGTATATTTTCCTCATACCTAAACTCTACCAAGTTTTTCTCTCTCTCTCCTAAACTTTACAATCTTCCTCTAAAAATTCGAAATATTATTTTTACTTCATTCTTGCTTGTTTATATTGATTTTTTTTTTTATGATTTTTTATCCCTAACTTTCTATAATTCTCCCTAAATACATGAACAAAGGAAATTTTTCATCATCAAATTTTAGTATATGTTTCATAATATTCATATAAATACTTATATATTTTGATTTTTATTCTTTTATATTTATATTCGTAATATATATTTTTTTTTTTTTAACAACAAGTTACTACGAATAGCGAACTACTGTTCGCAACAACAATTTGGGGTTGCAAATAAGTAACACTTTATTGTTTGTTCGCAGTCTCAAATTGGCTTATTGCAATAATGGTTCTTTGCCGTGATGCCAGCAATATATCAAGTATATACTAATAAAAAAAATATATATATATATATATATATATTATATATTATATATATATATTATATATATATATATATTATATTATATAAGTTAATTCATACAACATGGGTGAAGACTACTAAATAAGAAAATTTTATGAATATATATAAATATTTTTTAAGAAAAATTATAAATGATAAGAATCAAAATCATTGAAATTTGTAGGATGTATTCAATTTAGAATTTCAATGACTTTTGTAGAACTTTTTAAATAAAAAGTTGATAAAGTCTATAATATTTTTATATAGACTTTATAGAGTCTTATAAAGTTTTATAAAAAGTTTTTGAACGACTCTATGAAAGTCAATTAAAATTTATAAAAATCTATAATTTTAAAAGTCTTTAAAACTTTACAAAAGTCATGAATACACCCCTAAATCCATTCATTGAATAACTATTCTAATTGCATGTGGATTAATACATTCCTGATAATAGTAATTTTGAATAATGCAGCTTATCATCAATTGACGTGACATAACCTCGTGGCAAGACAAGACCAACGACAGGAGTATCAAGTTGGCATATATAGAAAAAAAAAATTCCTAGATGATGTCAAAATACAAGAATGATATTTCATTCCAAACTTATTTCTTGAACTAAGCACACGGTGAAAGAACAACCATTTCATCATAATGAAATAGATGGAATAGGCACCGCAATGTGAGAGCAGCCTCTCAAAATGAGGAAACTTTTTGTGCACAGTTAATAAAAGATCTAGCTTCTGTATTCACCTGAGTTACCATGATTTACATCTTCTTAGATATTATGTTGGACCAGAGCGGAGCACTTGGAGTTGGGGATTCAATATTTTGAGAACAACAACAATGGAATCCAATATTTTGAGAACAACAACAATGGAATAGGCACACTAGACAAATTAGACACGGATGAAAATGCATTGAAAGCAATAATGGCCTTTGGAGATATGTGTGGACTAAGAAATTTCATACTTTAACAATTAATCCCTTTTTTTTTCAATATATATTTTTACAATAAATGTTCAACTTTTCTATACTTATCTAAATAAGTAAATATATGTTAACTTTGTTATCTCTGATCTTTACTATATATGTTTTTATCTGAAATTAGTATGTATGAACATAAAATAGCTTTCTTATCTCTGGGTCCAAAACACGGATGCAAATGTGATCGATTTAGATTTCTTTTTTCTTGAAGAACAAACGGAAACAAAACAAAAATAAAATAATCATTGAAGAGCGCAACCTATTTAACTAATAAAAGGTAAGATTCTCCCAATAAAGTATAGTTCGAAATGTTTTAGTAATCCATATTAAAATGTTTTAGGAATATTTATAAGTGAACTAATTAATATCTTTTATCTTTTTTTTCTGATACACAATAATTAATTAATTAAGAAATAATATAAAAAAAAATTTAGTTAAAAAGATATTTGTCTTAAAAAAGATAGAAAAATGAAACAGATAATACAGTAGTGGTAGAGAAATTAATGAAAATGAAACGAAAGCAGTGGTCTTTGGCGTTATCAGATGACTTAGAAATTTTGTATTTGGAGTATTACCTTTTTGTTTACACAGTACATGACAAAAGGGGGGTGCAAAGAACCTGTGTTCACAAAAATCATAAAAACAATATCATAATGGCCTTGGGATTAAATAGTCACATCAAAGAACATTAAGGGTGTGTTTGATTCGCACATGGGAACTGGAATAGGTATCAAATACTTGGTAATGACAATGTGTTTTTTTGGTGAAAGTATTTAAGTTGTTTGGTAGTAGGGTGGAATGTGAATATATGGTTACTAATAGTAGTGCTTGAGAATGAATAGGGGAATGAAACCATTTTTTTATTTTGGGTATAAGTTTTTCAATTGATGGGGTATTCGAAACACATAGTAGTGTTCTAAAAAGCTATCAACCAAACAATAACAATCACTTTCATAATCATTCCTATGGGCAAAATCCATCAACCAAACACACCCTAAGAGTATGTTTGGTTCATGATTTTACATACTAGGAATGTGAATCAAAATTATAGTTATTACTAGTTTTTTACACGCATTGCGCGCTTGGTATAATGCCCAATGTTTTTTTTCAAATAAATACTTTAAAGTATATCATGGCAAGATTATATTTGAATTGTTCATGCCATAGATAATTGAATGTTGAATTTGCGTATTTAAATAGATAATTCTAAGTTTACAAATACAAGATATTATAGTCAAGATTGATTATAATTGTCATTAAAATAATTGTGTAGGTATGGTTGAAACCAAATACGGGACATAAGGGAGAGCAAGTAAAAATTAGGGTATACAATATTAAATATATACTAATGTTGAAGAGCTAATGTTGATTGGCAAACAAGGACATTGTGAAGTAGTTTCCCACTTCAATTTGTTGTGTGATTTGAATACTCTTTTTATCAATAAATCCCCAAGTAGTTAATATGATTGGCTTAATTATATATTTTTTATTTTTTAAAACTATTATTATTATTATTTATTATTATTATTATTATTATTATTATTATTATTATTATTATTATATATTATTATTATTATGTATACCCTTAGGTCATTTTACATGTTAATCTAACAACTAATTTTTCAAATATCTTTTACCAACCGTTGATATAATTCGCTGGTCAAATGCTAATATAATCGCTAACGCTAACGCTAACTTTTGTCAAACAAGGACATTGCGAGATAGTTCTCACTTCATTTGTTGTGTGATTTGAATACTCTCTTTGTCAACAAATTCCTCAAGTAGTTAATATGATTGGCTTTATTAATTATATTTTTAAATTTTTTCATGGTATTAATAAAATACTTGGTAAATAAATATATAACATTATTTGTATTATAACTTTGATATTTAATTAAAAAATAGTGCACAAAAAAGATAATAGACAATGTAGTGAATATAATCATTGATGAATTTGAATGTAAAGAATTTTTACATTGGAGAAAATAAGACAATATATAATAAAATTATTTCTCTTAATTAATTTATTGATAATGAATAATTTTTTTTTTTAATAAAGACATTGTAGGACAATTTAGCGAATATAATCAATTGATGAATTTGAATGTAAGAATTTTTATATTGAAAACAAAATAAAACAATAAATAATGGAATTATTTCTTTATTTAATATATGGGAAAATGTAAAAAAGCCCCTCTATAATACACCAATTATCAATGTCACCCCTGAATTTATGGAGTCGGTGTAAATGTTGCCCTTCAATTATCAAATGGTGCATATAGCCCCTCCCGTTAACGGGCCTGTGGTTACCACCGTTGTCCATCGCTGGAACTTTGAAATCGAGAGGAGGGAAAAAACAACTAATGTACATCATTTACCTTCGACTAACGATGTCGTTACACTAACGGGGAAAACCACATGTCCGTTACGGGAGGACTATATGTGCACTGTTTTGATAATTGAGGGCAATTATTTACACCACTCATAATTCAGGTGGGGTGGTGACATGATAATGGCATATTAGTGAGGGGCATTTTTTACAAATTTTCCCTTAATATTGATAATGAAAATATTTTTTTTTTTGAATAAAGACATTGTGACAGCATAATTCTAAATTAAAGAAATGCACTATGTCTTATTTTTTGTTGTACGCTACTAAATTATTCTTCAAAAGGATTGAACCCCAACCGCTAAAGGGCCCCCCACACCCGGCCCGACAGAGCATTTTGGGAGGATGTAAGCTACTAATTATTCATTTCTACTATATATATATATACTATATATATATATATATATATATATATATATATTATATATATATTGATATATATACTATAGTTATATATATATTATAATATATATTATAACTTATATATATATATTTATTTGTATATTCTTGGTATGATAGTTATTATTAGGAAGCATTAAATAAGCCTAGTCAATTAGTCTAATTAGATTAGTCTATTAGCCTAATAGTTAGGGATAACATTTGTTATTTGAGATAATTCAGCAATGGTCCCCCGAGTATGTTGATTTTCCACATTTAGTCCCCGTCTTTTAATTTGGACAATATAACCACCCGACTATTAAATTTTTTCCAATTGAGGTCCTTCCGTCAATTGTTGGTTAAGTGACCGTCAATTCCAGGGCAAATGGTACTTTTACTTACTCAGCGTATAATGATGGAAATACGTGTATTATTTGTTATTCTACGTACATTGGCCACCGTCACTCCGCACACACACGACGGAAAATGCGCATCTTCCGGCTGCCGCGTCTGGATCGAGCTCCAGAGAAGCGCCACCTTGAACATGTGCTCGCTGAATGTAAGTATTCCCCTGCTTTGAAGGGTCTTGGGTGGGGAAGAAACATGCTGGCTAAAAGGTGAAGATTTGCTAAAATACAACGTCTGGGTACCCACAAAAATCTTAAGGTTTGGATCATTTCTTCGTACACATCATTATACGCTGAAGTAAGTAAAAAGTACCCATGTTGCCCTGTGGAATTGACGTCACTTACACCAACAACTTGACGGAAGGACCCAATGGAAAAATCTTAATAGTTCGGGTTGGTATATATTTTGTTCCAAATTACAAAAGACGGTGGAGCTAAATGTGGAATCAACATACTCGGGGACCATTGCTGGAGAATTATCTCAAATACAAATGTTATCCCTAACTAGTATTAGGCTAATAGACTAATCTAATTAGACTAATTGACTAGGCTATTAATGACTTCCAATATTAACTAATCATTACCAAGAATAATTTTTTTTTCAAATCATATATATAATATATTATATATACTATATATATATATATATATTTATATATATATATATATATATATATACTATATTATAGTATACTATTATATAGTATATATATACTATATATATCTATAGTATAGTTAGAAATAATGAATTTAGTAGTACTCCTCCCCAAATGCTCTGTACGGGACGGTGTGGGCCTTTAGGGTTGGGTTCACCTTTTGAAGAATCAATTTTAGTAGCTACAAGCAAAAAATAATACATATGCATTCTTTTAATTTAGAATTATGTGATCTACAATGTCTTTATTCAAAAAAAAAATTATCATTATCATAAATTAAGCGGAAAATTGCAAAAAATGCCCCTCTCATAATATGCCAATTATCAATGTCACCCCCCGAAATTATGAGTGGTGTAAATATTCCCCCTCAATTATCAAAACAGTGACATATAGTTCCCTCCCGATAACGGACATGTGGTTCCGTTAGTGTACGACTCGTTAAGTCGAAGTAAATTTATGTTATTTTAGTTTTTTCCCTCTCGATTCAAAAGTACCAGCCGATGGAACAACGGTGGGGAACCACCAGGGCCCGTTAACGGGAGGGGCTATATGTGCACCATTTTGATAATTTAGGGGACAACATTTACACACTCAAATTCAGGCGGGACATTATAATTGGGTATTATTGAGGGGCCATTTTTTACATATTTCCCATTATTAAATAAAGGAGAAATAATTCCATAGTTATATTGTTCTTTATTTTTGTTTTCAATATAAAAATTCTTTACATTCAAATTCATCAATTGATTATATTCGCTACATTGTCCCTACAATGTCTTTATTAAAAAAAAAAATTATTCATTATCAATAAATTAATTAAGAGAAATAATTTTATTAGTTAATATTGTCTTATATTTCTCCAATGTAAAAATTCTTTACATTCAAATTCATCAATTGATTATATTCACTACATTGTCTTTATCTTTTTTGTGCACTATTTTTTAATTAAATATCAAAGTTATAATACAAAATAATGTTATATATTTTTACCAAGTATTTTATTAAACCATGAAAAAATTTAAAAATATAATTAATAAATCAATCATATTAACTACTTGAGGAATTTGTTGACAAAGAGAGTATTCAAATCACACAACAAATTGAAGTGAGAACTATCTCCAATGTCCTTGTTTGACAATCAGCAGTTAGCGGTTAGCGTTAGCGGATTATATTAGCGATTGACCAGCGAATTATATCAATGGTTGGTAAAAAGATATTTGAAAAAATTTAGGTGTTTAGATTAACATGTAAATGACCTAAGGGTTACTAATATATAATAATAATCAATAATAATAAAAAATAATAATAATAATAATAATAATAATAATAATAATAATTAATTAATAATAGTTTTAAAAAATAAAAAATATATAATTAAGCCAATCATATTAACTTACTTGGGATTTATTGACAAAAAGAGTATTCAAATCACACAACAAATGAAGTGGAAACTACTCGCAATGTCTTGTTTACAATCAACAGTTAGCTCTTCAATATTTATATTATTTAATATTTTATGCCCTAATTTTTATTTGCTCTCCCTTATGTCCGTATTTGTTTCAACCATACCTATACAAATTATTTAATGACAATTATAACTCAATGACTATATTATCTTGCATTTGTAAACTTTAGAATTATCTATTTTAAATACGCAAATTCAACATTCAATTATCTATGCCATGAACAATTCAAATATAATCTATGCCATATATACTTAAAGTTTTATTTGAAAAAAAACATTGGCATTATACCAAGCCGCAATGCGTGCTAAAAAACTACGTAATAACTATAATTTGATTCACATTCCTAGATAGTAAAATCAATGAACCAACATATCTTAGGGTGTTTTGCTTGATGATTTGCCCATAGGAATGAATTATGAAGAGTGATGTTATTGTTTGGTTGATATGCTTTTTAGAACACTTACTATGTGTTTCGAATACCAATCAATTAAAAATTATACCCAATAACAAAAATGGTTTCATTCCCCTATTCATCTCAAGCCACTACTATAGTAACCATATATTCCACATTCCACCTATACCCAAACAACTTACAATACTCTTCACCAAAAAAACAACATGTTCATTACCAAGTTATTTGAACCTATTCCAGGTTCCATTGCGAATCAACACACTCTTAATGTCTTTGATGTACATTTAATCCCAAGGCCATTAAATTGATAATTGTTTTATGCATTTTTGTGAACACAGCGTTCTTGCACCCCCCCCTCTTCCTGTCATGTACGTGTAAACAAAAAAGGTAATACTCCAAATACAAAATTTTCTAAGTCATCTGATAACGCAAAGACCACTGCCTTTCGTTTCATTTTCATTAATTTCTCTACCACTACTGTATTATCTGTCTCATTTCTATCTTTTTTAAGACAAATACTTTTAACTAAATTTTATATTATTTCTTAATTAATTAATCTATTGTGTATCAGAAAAAAAAAAGATAAAGATAATTTAATTTAGTCACTTATAAAAATATTCCTAAAACATCTTAATATGATTACTAAAACTTTCGCAACCTATAACTTTAATTGGGAGAATCTTACCTTTTATTAGCTTAAATAGGTTGCGCTCTTCAATGATCTATTTTATTTTGTTTGTTTCCGTTTGTTCTTCAAGCAAAAAAAGAAATCTAAATCGATTCCACATTTGCATCCGTGTTTTGGACCCGAGATAAGAAAACATATTTTATGTTCATTACATACAATTTCAGAAAAAAACATATATATGTTAAAGATCAGAAGATAACAAAGTTAACATTATATTTTTACTTAATTTAGATAAGTATAGAAAAAGTGAACATTTATGTAAAAATTATATATTGAAAAAAAAAAGGGGATTAATTGTTAAATTATGAAATTCTTAGTCCACACAATCTCCAAAGGATCCAGCATTGAGTTCGACAAAGGCTTCCCACATAGTCCATTGTGATCAGCCACTCCGGTGTTCATAATTCATCTTCTGTGTATAGTTTCGACAATCGACATACGGGTCTTCGCAAGGACTTGATGTTGTTCTCCAACGCATTATGAGGAATTTATCCTCAACACAATTGTTGTTGCTTCTCAAAATATTGAATCCCCAAACTCCAAGTGCTCCGCTCTGGTCCAACATAATATCTAAGAAGGAGGTGGCAGCATGATTCCGGCGAGTAGCTCATGCTGGAAATACAGGTGGTGACAACTATACAGATTTTCTTCTTACGCCTGGTAAATAAAAAGTGCCCGGTTTCTGGACATCATTCGTTTTGAGCATGGTTTTCGGCCACGAGGTGGATCGAGGCTGCGTACAGATTGCCGGGCTAGCACCTGAATAAATACTCCAGTCTAATCCACATTAAAGATCTAGTAGCCAATCTGCTCAAAAAACATCGGTAATGGTCAGCATAAGGCATAGTTCAAGGAAATAAGTCTGCGCAATGCCACCCAAGAGTACTCCATTTCATTTAATATTTGGCAATCGACCGACTCCGTAGGAACTATTTTTTCAAGGCGCCCCTGTCCTAATACGTAATAGAGCCTAACGATGACACCCCATCACTCCCTGTCGTTCCTGTCATGTAGAGGTCTTGCCACGAGTGTGATATATCATGTTGGCTACGAGATTACGCAGATTTGATGGATTAAAGGCTGCCTATTATGATAGTTTGGAACTCCATATTCGATCACTAGTAGAATGTATGTAACATCCAACTCAATGACAAAGGTCCTTGATAGTAGTTATATCTCGCAGAAGATGAAAGATATCCCTAGGTAACCGGTACAGGGCTGTTAATTCGCATGACTTTGTAAATTTTAAAACTTTTAAAATTAGTGTTTATATATCGTCAGGAATTCCTTATAATGACTCGTTAGACCGAGCCCTCGGTAGTCCAATTGCAAAAAGTTGTGCTTCAAAACCGGTCCTTTGTTAATAAATCTCTTGATGCGTTTATATTGACGGCTTAAATACTATAATGAGGCCAATAAAGTCAGCGCCGGATATATAAAGGAGTAATAATATCACACTAGCTGAGATTGTCTAGAACTACTCTATATCAACCTTTACTTATTCTATAAATAATATCCTTACAAAGTATCATGTATGAAACTTCATATATATCTCGCACAAACAAACACCTATCGATACATTACTCCGATTGCAGCGGAGAAATCGGCGTTAAAAGATCACGTCTCACCTCAATGCACGTTTTGTAAGCATTGCTATATCGATATGGTTCCAATATAGCTAATTTTTTTAGCACATCTGGAGAAACTGGAACTTAAGCTTGCTGCGTTTTTGGGGAGCTTTGATCCAAACTGCACGGGCAGCACGGAAGATGCGCATTTATTACTCGTATAGATGTTTTGTGGTGGCGTAGTGACGGTGTCCAATGTATAATGTAGAACAACAAATAATACGCACATATTTCCAACATTATACGCTGAGTAAGTAAAAGTACCCATTTGCCCCTATGGAATTGACGGTCACTTAACCAACAATTGACGGAAGGACCTCAATTGGAAAAAATTTAATAGTCGGGGTGGTTATATTGTCCAAATTAAAAGACGGGGACTAAATGTGGAAAATCAACATACTCGGAGGACCATTGCTGGAATTAACTCTTTGTATTTATATTGTTAACTTTCCCTATTATCAATCTACCATAAACAGAATTATAATCATATGGTATCAGTTAAGCGTTAGGAAAATTGCGTTTTCTCTCCCCATTCATCTCTTTCATTCATCCATGGCTACGAACTCATCTGACACACCATGAGTGCTGCTACCACTGCTTCGCCTGCCACCACTGCGCCCAACCATCTCACCTCCGCACATCATTTTGTGTCAATAAAGTTGACAACGCGGAATTATCTCTTTTGGCGAACGCAGCTCGTTCCATTCCTCCGGGGTCAAGGATTCCTCGGCTACGTCGATGGAGGGAACGCCGTGTCCACCGCAATGCTTGCTGTCGTGCCTGCCACCGCCGCCAGTTCCTCCGGACGAAGCAGCATCCATGGCAGTCAACCCCGCATTTTCTGCCTGGAGTCAACAAGATCAATCGATCTTATCCCTTTTGATCTCCTCTCTCTCCGAGGAGGTCATGTACCTAGCAGTTGGCCGCTCCACTGCAAGGGAAGTTCGGTGTTCCATTGAAACGGCGCTTGGCTCGGCAACCCGCGTGCGCTGTCTAAAATATCCTCGCTCAATTCCAGTCACTTAGGCAAGGCGATCAAAACTCCGGCGAATATCTTGGCCGTGCCCAGTTTCTTGTTGAGATCTCGCGCAAGCCGGCCTATACCCCTTGATGAACAGAACTTGTACGTGTTTTAGGGTCTCCGGCCAAAATTCCGGCGCTGGCATCCACGCTTGGCGATTTCCGATAATCTCGTAACTCTGCCTCAACTTTCTGATTATCTTCAAGCTCAAGCTTCATCCACTCGGATGATTTCTCGCCAGGTATGGCTGCTGGACAATCCGACGGCGATGATCGCATCGGCAGAATGGGGCCGGGCAGAATCGTGCGGCACCGTGGGAGCGACAATAGTATATGAAAGAGGTCCGTTGTGCCGTTAGGTTTTGTAATGATATTAGAAAAACTGGTCGGCGGACGTTGAGTATCTACCAACCTATCTGTCGCAATGTGATGACAGAAACGTTGGCCTTTGCTTCAATGCATACCGCCGCTTTTCAGTTTGACTAGGAGACTTATAGAAAGTTTAGGATAAAATACAACCTTCAAATATAGAAAACAGATAAACCTCCCACATCCGATCGCAGGCTCAAAACAAAGTCAATGATGAGGCCGTAATGAAACCAGGACAGCGTCCAACTTAGATTATTCCGGAACGTTTTTAGGGTCGTATAGGGTTTCGTAACTAGTACTTTTAAGCGCGAGCGAGTTCCCGCAAGAGCGAGTATGCAACACGACCCACCCCTTATGATGTCCGAGCTACGCGAAGATGTACTCCTAGGAGCATGAGGAAATAGAAACGTACTCCTACGAAATGAAGAAAAAATACATTTTATTAAATTAGATAGGTGTGTATTTAAAAGTTTACTAAATTGGGAGAAAGATAAAACTCGAGGTTGTAACAGGTAGTGAGAGACTGAGATAGTGGAGTTTAAGAGTTGTTAGAGGCATCTCAATGCCACACGATGTCACATCTGTTATCTAAATCTCTAAAAATTCAAATACTATTGCAAATATCCCAAAACACCCATGAATTTTTTTACAGATTCATAATTGTTTATATTCGATTAGTGTGTATATGTCTAACCGGTTAGTGCACCGACTAATAATATACTTCTCTATTCATGAAGTATTCATTCTAACTTTATCCATCTTTGTGTGAAAACGGAATTGCTATACACCAAAACCCAAAAACAGGCAAGGTGCTACTATAAAGAGGATATCCACAAGTTGTTGTCTAGAATGTTTATTAGTTGATCTAATAGCATCTAGTTTAAGTATAATTTAGTTCGAACTTAATTAGTAATATAAATTATAACTTATGATGTAAACAATAATTTATTTAATATTAATTTTTCTTAATAATTATTTTTTAAAAAAATCGAATTTAACAATATTTTGAAAATTGAATTATTCCAATAAGATATATCATACAACAAGTCTCTAGTTATATTGCAGTTATATTAGTCAGACACTTACTACCACGTTATATCGTTCCACAACACATATTTTGCATGTCGTCTTACGCCATGCTCCAGCATCAATGCATTACGGAGTGCATAATTGAGCTTCTTATGTCTATCGCTTTAATTTGTCGTATGCGCGAAGCAAGAACAATTTCGTTAAAAGATTACTTCACAGGTTTTCATCCATCAGACATCTTGAGTCTACATAATATCTTGCAGAGAGCCTCGTCAGGTTTGATGCACATCTCCAGATACGCTTGTCCTTAGTCTCGAACTTGTATTAAACTCATTCATCGTTCATCCACCCT
>VALG01011891.1:1941-20763 GCA_009835305.1 Ipomoea purpurea
ACAATATAGGAGACACTGGTCGGCTTTCAAGTAAGGTTTTCTCATCCTAATTATATTAAACGCTTATGATGAAAAAAAAAAAAAAACAAAAAACAAAAAACAAAAACAAATCTTACTATTACTGAAATAACACTGTTGGAAATTATGGAATTTCTGACCACCTGAAAGTAATCTTAAATCAAGTCGAAAGTCATGTTTTGACCACTTTTGGTATCCGGAAATCTTTGTTGCTATTTCCGATCACTTTTTATTTTCAACTTGATTTAACATCACTTTCAGGTGGTCGGAAATTTCATAATTTCCAGCTGTGTAATAACAATATTTTTCAAATTTATTTTTTAAAAAATGAAATGAAACAATTAACGTTCAGGCCGGGTAATTTAATTAATACTGAGTTATAATTTATTTCATTAAATTTTAAACTAACTTACTTGAGAGAGAAGTAAAGTAATATTAATTATTTTGAAGGATAGGATGACGTAATCAAGATTCAAGAATCAACGTTAAAAAGCATTATATTTCTGTTGTATCTATTTCCTAATCTCAGTTGTCTGCGCTCTCACTAGCTACTTACTTTCGATCGTCAGATCACTTTCTTGAAATTTCAATTGTTTCGATCACTACAATGAAGATTTTCCATAATCGATCGTCACTCTGATCGATCTCTCTCTATCTAGAGTTTTGTTTAATTTTACGCATCGATCCACTGTTCGAACACCGGTGCAATGACGACGACTCTATCTGCTGATCGACGGCTACCCAATGTGAAGATCAGAATTTCATCATTCAACAAAAGGGAAGAAGGAGATAATGGGGAAAAGGTTTGAAGAAGATGATCATCGCTGAATCGAAGAAGAAGAAGCGTGCAGGTTGTGATGATGACTTCAAAGGAGTAGAAGTTAAGAGGCGGCGGAGAATGGCGGGTATTAGGGAAGACTGCGAGAGGCGCTGCCGGAGAAGATGATTCACAGAGAAAGAAAAGGGAAAATTGTAGGTGCACGACTGCCCCGCCGCCATTGGTCATGCTTGCACTACTACTACTTCACTTTTACTTACTGTTTGATGCTCATCAACTTTCTCCGACTAAAGAGCTCTACGTGCTGCGCTCATGAAAAACGTTATGCGCATTTAATTTTCAAAGCAACTCAGGGAGATATTGCTGACAATATGAAGCAACAAAAGAAAGGGAGAAAGCGAGGATTGAAGAAGAAGTCAAAGCTGCCCAAACACTTTACGGATGAGGACAGAGGCCGAGCTCAAAATCAAGAGGGAAGCTGCCAGAATCGCATTGGAGAAATGGAAAAGACGGTAGAATTCAATGATGCATACCAAATAATGAGAGATTCGAGAGTTTGTTGAATGCTAGCTAGTGTTTGTTAATTTTTGGATTTTATTGTGTATATATGCATGTTACGTACAGATAGAGTATTTTCTGAATTCTGATAGCAGTCCAATGAAATATTGAATTGTAATTTGCTAGGATCTTTTAATATGATCTGACAGAAACCTTTTGATCTCCAATCCAACCATTTCGCTTAATTGTATTGTCATTTTATATATCACTGGTCCCTTACCTCCATCAACAACTAAGAATTTCATTTTGCAAGTATTTCATAATTTATCATTATATAATTATTTTTTATAATTCATTTCTCCAATTAATCAAGCTTCTTGTAATCAAATAATCAACCATCAATCAATCTATTCTTATTTCTCATCCTTTCTTCTCTGTTTGTAGTTTTGTCACCCTTCAACCCTTGTACACGATCATTTCTTTAACATTATAATTGACAAGGTGCAGAGTTGTTTACCTTTGGTCCATTTGTTTGGCTGTTGCCCGTATCAGTTGCATTTTATTTTTTTTAGTATCTTTACTTATTTTAAAATTTAATTTTTTTGTGTTAATAGTACTTTTAGTGTAGTTTCTAAATATATAAATTTTGTATACTAACACTAAACATAATATTATGAAAAATTAGATAAAAAATAACTTTAATCAAGTCTCGCTAACCGAACCAGACACAAAATAGAACAAATGGAGTATTAAAAGAACCAACTCTCATTTTCTACATCTACTTTCTAAGACCATGAACAAAGGATTTTCCAAAAAAATCATAGACTTGACCATCTCAAAGACAACATAACTTTGAAGAGCTGCCTTAATAAGAGGAAAAGCACACCATAAAAGCATTGAACAATCACAAATTGATAACTTGACAACACTTTGTTTGGTCAGCTGATTAATCTTTTGCTCAACCATTTCGACTGTATAATGTACTCCTACTTCAAATTCAAATACCAAAAACTAAAGGAATCTTTTTTCACTCTTTTTTTCCCTTTGTTAGGGAGGGGGGCAAGTTTTCTAACCCTAGAAAGTATTAATAGTACAATCAACTATTAGAGCAGAAAGTACCTACTGGCATATCTATGTTACGGAAGCAGCAGTGTCATGCCTTCTTCAGCTTAGTCCTATTAGTTCCCAACTGCATCTGAACAAATTAGAACTGGCTAGAAAAGCTCACTTGACTTGGTTGGGCAACTGAGTTCATGCACTCAAGATAACTCCAGTTTTTGGTGCCTTTTGCACTACCACTGGGAGGCTGCTTAAGAGAGAGATGTTGGTGAAAAGGGATCATAATGTTGCTGCACTCCAAAAGGGCCAGGGGCTGGCTTACTTGGTCGAAATTCATTGTTTGGGAAGTTTGGTGGATGAGTCATCATTGCTGGATTATTCTGGTGAAACATCAGATTTCCTGTTCTAGGAGGATAACTACCAGAGTTCACCGGTGGAGCCACTGGATTGAAGTTCCTTGGATGCATGTGAGCAAAAAAAATTGTAGATGGATTACCTGAATTTGGAAATGGCATGGGCCTAATTGGAGGTGAGGGCCAGCAGGACCTCCAGCAAAGTTGGGCCGAATTATTTCATATGAAAAAGTTCGTAACCGCTATCAGAGTGCGCATTAGGTGAAGTGAAGTCCGTTTTGTGTCCCTAACTAGTAAAGGACAGGGAGGTAAAACCAGTTTAGGTTGTCTGATTGTCTCAAATTAAGAAGGTCAATAGACAGCTCTCATAGAGAGCCGAACTTGGAACCTTGTAGTTATCAAGTTAAGGATCAGATCAACTTGGATTGTGTTGTTTATAAAGGTTGTTTCTTTGTTCCACAAGTTAATGATGGTGTGTACAATCGTTTTACTCCACAGAGTTAATGGCAGTGTGTGTATAATCTTTTCTCTCTTCTATATATTGTGCACTTCAAAGTGGGCAGGTAGCCCAAACATGTTCCTTTAGAAGAAATTCCATTCACTATTCTCCAATCCTTTCTGATTTGGTGGACTGTGAGTCTTGTTAAGCATATAATCATTAATGTGCAATCTAACTATCAACTTAAACTTTTAGTTGAGATGGATTACATATTTCAATTTGGTATAGGAGTCATGTCAAAGATCATGAATCAACTTGCACACTCTGTGCACATCAACTTTCTTATAACCATTGCTTGTGTTACCATTTAAGCACACTAAAACCAGTTACTGAAAAGAATTCAACAACACTAATTAAAAATAAATCTCTTTTGTTCGTAGTTATCGGAGATCCCCTTGATCCTCAACGCCTCCCGGACAGTCAAAGACTCTTCCTTGATCTCATCAGTCAATGCTTGAGCATCAGCATCGCTGTAATTGCTGACCCCCTTCATCTGGTTTGGAAAAGCCAATTGAACCTTGTTGCAGCCGGAGCACCTCGTGGCTTGCCCGTGAATCATCTCAACAAGTCGATCCCTCATCAATTTAAGCTCTTTGAGGCAACCCATGGCCGTCACCCTAACCGCGTGCTCGAATCCAATTCAAAAAAGGTTCTCCGCGCGAGTTATGATTCTGCTTTTCAATCCCTAATCCCTAATCCCTAATAATAAATATAAATATAATTTACGTTGAAAATATTTTATAGAAAATGACTTCTTAGTAGCGTTCCTGTAGTTTCCTCTTAGCCACTCCAATCTCACTTGAACTGAATCCTCATCTAAAGTCTTTAACTTCTAATCAAACCAAATTATATAAGTTAGATAAACCAATTACTGAAAAGATACTAACAAAAGAAATTATCTGACCTGCTTCACATTCATCTCCATCTCCGCACGATTCCCGCACGATCTCCGCCCGATCATCCGGGCTGTCACTGTCCACTGGTTTTGCTTTCTTTACTACTCGCACCATTCTGGAATTCCCGACCGAACCCAGTGTTCTTACGCTTCTCTTTGACCTCGTCCTCGTTGGGCAAAAGCCAATTCAACGTTGTTGCACCTCGTGGCTTTGCACTTGAAGAGCATCTCAGCAAATCGATCCCTCCTCAATTTCAAGTTTGAACTCCTTGGGCAATCCATGGCCGTCACCATAACCGCGTGCTCGATAATACAAAAGAAATTAAAATTCGCACTCTGGAGAAGAAGAGAGAGAGAGGCGGAGTCTTCTGTCCTTTCAATAATTTTCTACTGCAATTTTGTGTTTTAATATTTCCTTTTGGGTTTATTTTTGGAAAATGCATGATACTTCAATTTTGTATTCCTCACACAAAATTTTGATGTAATATTTGCATTGTGATTCACATGACAAAAAATAGTTTATCAGAATTCGTCACACCAAGAAATAAATTTAGAGAGTAAGATTAGAGAGTACATATAATAGAATCAGCTTTTAATATATTATTTTGGAAAAATGTAAACTTTATCTCTATATTATAGAGTAATTATAGAATTTGTATCTAAAATTATTTTTTTTTTTGAAAGGTATCTAATGTTAATTGTGTGCCTTTTCATCTCTAAAGTTATTGACATTGTAATTTACCTATAGGGATGTGTTTTGAACTCAAAAATTTCTTGAGTTTTCTGTGTTTAACAAAGCATGAAAAACTTAGTGAAAGAAATGAGAAGACGTAATTCAAAATCAATTCAGTTATTTGAGATTACAATAAGAGAGTCTTATAGAAGAGCTAACACATACTCTCCTAAACTATAAACTAGAAATAACCAAATAAAACAACTACATACATATAAAGTATATGGTTTATTATTATTACTACAAAAAGGAAAACATAAATTTTCTTTGCTTTCCTGAAAAATAACTTCCCTTAATTTTAGAAAGTGATTTTCCATGATCCGCACACATGTTGCAAACTTTCTTCACCGACACACTACCATTGCCACCATTCACACTATCAACCCGCCACCACCATACAGTACGGCTCTGTTGTGGCAACGCTAAGCTAGGAGCTTATAGCTTATTTTAAGCTACTAATAAGCTATAAGCTCTGTTTGGTAATAGTGCCCAAAATAAGCTCCTAGCTTAAAATAAGAGCTTATTTTGGAACGCTACTTTAGGTAGCGTTTCAAAAATAAGCTCCTAACTTCCCTAACTTTTTTTCCCTTTAACCCTTATTATTTTAAAGTAATGACAAATTTTAACCTTATGAATAAAACCCTTTCTCTTCCCATATCTCAATTTCACGTCAATCCCTTCTTAGTCATGTTCCGGCTAAACAATTATGTTGAAACTTTAGCTTATAATTATTATTATTATTATTATTATATTATATATATTATTTATTATATTATTATTATTATTATAATTATTATTATTAATGCTATTTTAAAATTAGCAATATGGCTTTAATATCAATTGAACAAGAGCCGCCAACGAAAATTTAAGTCACATCTCTAATATCTCAATTAAGTAGTAATATCTCCATCAACGAAAATTTAAGTCCACACCTCTTATGGAGATGAAAGGAGATTCGCAACAATATTCTACTTCATTATTGGGATGCTAGATTTGATATGCTAATAGTTTATTTTAAAAAGTGTTTACTTTTTTGAACGAAATGTTAAATTGTAATATAAACAAACTAATTAAATTTTATGAAGATGTCCTTTTAGTCTTTTTATATTTATCAGCTTATCAAAAAGCTAATTTTACCAAACACCTCAAATCATAACAGCTTAGCTTAACAACTCTTCAATTTTCAGCTCCGAGCTTATAGCTTTTCAGCTTTCAGCTCCTTTTCAGCTATCAGCTCCTAAGCTTATAGCTTTTCAGCTAGGTTTGCCAAAACCTACTACAAAACCACCATACCACCATCCACTTTATTATTATTATAACAAAATACACTACTACCACTATCAGCATTACCTTCCTAACACCCACACACTATCGTTGCCACTACCACCACTAACCTTCACCCACACTATCGTTGCACTACCACTACCGTCGTTGCCGTTGTCGTCATCACCACTTGCATTTATTTATATGTAATAATCACAAATAACACCAACACCAACACGACCACTACCACCACCTTCACACTACCTCCATTATTATTATTATTATTATTATAATGTTGTTATATTCTAAACAAACACAATTAAAATGTTTAATTATACAATGCTACTCATTTTCTGTAAAATGAATCAAATAGAGCAAGACATAAAATGAAAATATTTTATGAAGAATTTATTTTTAAATCGTTCTTCAAAAGTCATTTTCTGATTTCTAAAAGTGACATCGTTAAGGTTTACAATGCTAATGCTTCTTAGTAGCGTTCCTGTAGTTTCCTCTTTGCCACTTCCAATCTCACTTGAACTGAATCCTTATCTAATTCTTTAACTTCTAATCAAACGAAATTATATCAGTTAGATTAAACCAATTACTGAGAAGATACCTAACAAAAGAAATTATCTGACCTGCTTCACATTCATCTCCATCTCCGCACGATTCCCGCACGATCTCCGCACGATCATCCCACTGTCCACTGGTTTTGCTTTCTTACTCGCACCATTTCTGGAATTCCCGACCGAACCCAGTGTTCTTACGCTTCTCTTTGACCTCGTCCTCTTTGGGCAAAGCCAATTCAACGTTGTTGCACCCGGCACCTCGTGGCTTTGAGCAACTTGAATAGCATCTCAGCAAATCGATCCTCCCAATTTCAAAGTTTGAACTCCTTGGGGCATCCATGGCCGTCACCAACCGCGTGCTCGATAATACCAAAGAAATCAGAATTCGCACTCGGAGAAGAAGAGAAGAGAGAAGGCGGAGTCTTTTGTCTTTTCAATAATTTCTACTGCAATTTTGTGTTTTAATATTTCCTTCTGGGTTTATTTTTAGAAAATGCTATTGGTACTTCAATTTTGTACTCCCCTTACACAAAATTTTGATGTACTGTATTGAGATTCACATTAATAAAAATATTTATCAGAAATTCGTCACATTATAATAGAATTTGTATGAAATCTGCTTTAATATATATATTTAGAAAATTATAATTTTTGTCTCTATATTATAGAGTAATTATAGAATTTGTATCTAATTATTTTTTTGAAAGGTATCTAATTGTTAATTGTGTTTACTTTTAAGAGTTTTTTCCACTTTTGGTCCTATGACTTTAGTGTCTCCGTCAATTTAGGTCACAACTTTCATTCCTGACATAAGTAGTGCTTGACTTTGATTTTTTTTCCATTATTAGTCCTTCCGTCATCTGAGTGACTACTTTTTAATCGGAAAAATCATTTATATTTTAGATTTAAGAGGGTAAATAAGTCATTTACTATCTCTTAAAAAATAAACAAAGAAAAGAAAAATTAAAATTAGCTATGTAATTATCTGGCCTCTTCTTCCGGTATCTTCTCCATCTCTTAATGGACGTCTCTGGTTCATGTATTTTTGAATCCCCTGTCCACCATTGCAATAGACTGAAAAATAATACTTCCTCCAATCCTCGGAAGTATCCTTGGACTTCAACCTCTTTCAGCACGCTCTCCTGGACCAAGTAACATCTCCCTTATTGCTACTCATCCCGGTTTCATTGGTTACACCTCATTGAACTGTAAACCGACCGAATGGTTCTGTCCCCAGTACACAGATTGCCCAATAATAATACACTCAAGATGCGGTTGGTTTTGTTATACATCAAGAAGCTTTGAACTTTAAGTAATGCTTCTAGTATCACTTCTTTTTCCCCAGTTATTTTTGTATACTATTGGAACGATATGGGAGGGAGGGGTTGAAGCTAAGACGCAATTGGCAATGGCGATCATCGAAAGTGAAACAGTAATCAAAGAGAGCCTCTACAACCCTCTTCTTCTTCTTATTTCTTCTATCTTCTCTTCTTCCTTCTTCTTCTCAAGAACTCCTAAAGTGTGTCCCTTGATCAGCTACGCCCCCCATGGATAAATCCAAAAATACATTGAACTAGAGTCTTATTGTGCTTACACTAAAGGGAGAAGATACGGAAAGAGAGGATATTACATAGCTTAATTTTTTTTCTTTTTCTTTTGTTTATTTTTTAAGAGATGATAAAGGACTTATTTACCCCTCTTAAATCTAAATATAAATAACAATTTATTTATTCCGATTAAAAGTAGTCACTCAGATGACCGAAAGACTAAAGTGGAAAAAAATCAAGTCAAACAACTTATGTCAGGAACAAAAGTTGTGAACCTAAATTGACGAAGACACTAAAGTCATAAGGATCCAAAAGTGGAAAAAACTCTTACTTTTAATCTCTAAAGTTAATTGACATTGTAATTTTACCTATAGTGGTGTGTTTTGAAACTCGAAAATTTCCAAATTTTCCGTGTTTGGCAAAGCATGAAAAACTTGGTGAAAGAGATGAGAAGACGTAATTCAAAATCAATTCAGTTATTAGAGATCACAATAAAGAATCTTATAAGAGATCTAACAAATACTCTCCTAAACTATAGACTAGAAATAACCAAATAAACTACAACCACATACATATAAAGTATATGGTATATAAAGTATATGGTATATTATTATTACTAACAAAAGGAAAACAACTTCAAGTTAAAGGAAAATTCCTTTGCTTTCCTGAAAAATAACTTCCCTTCATTTTTAGAAAGTCATTTTCCATGATCCACACACATGTTGCAATTTTCTTCACCTACACACTACCATTGTCACCACCACCACCACCATCACACTATCACCGTCACACCACTACACTACTACTACCACAATCACCACTTATATTATTATTATAACAAATAACACTACTACCACTATCACCATTACCTTCACCTACACACTATCGTTGCCACTACCACCACTACCTTCACCCATACACTATCGTTGCCACTACCACACTACCGCCGTTGCCGTTGTCATCACACCACCACCACCACCACCACCACCACTTATTATTTATTATTATGTAAGAATAACAAATAACACCAACACGACCACTACCACCATTATTATTATTATTATTATAAATGTTGTTATATTCTAAACAAACACAATTAAATGTTTAATTATACAATGCTACTCATTTTTTTAAAATGAATCAAATAGAGCAAGACAATTTTTTGGAATACAACCATGCACTGAAAATGAAAATATTTTATGAAAATGACTCATTTTTCAGAAACCATTCTTCAGAAGTCATTTTTCTGGTTTCTAAAAAGTAACATCGTTAAGGTTTACAATGCTAATGCTTCTGAATGGCGTTCCTGTAGTTTCCTCTTGGCCACTTCCAATCTCACTTGAACTGAATCCTCAATGGAAACAAAAACCAGTCAGTGCTAACTTTTAAGGGAGGATATCAAACGCAGATTTGTTCAAGAATGATTAGAGGATGTGGTACCTGTAATAACTCCATTGAACCAGTTGTAAAGAAAGCTCCCTAATCCAAGGGTGGAGAAGGAAGTCCTTCTTCCTCCTCCTTCTTCTCAGCTTCTGCACATTCAAATACTCAATAAATCAATCTTTAACCTTACATTGAGCGCGTTTATAACCCAAATAAAGGCTCTAGCAACTACCTGTAGTGGCTTCTGTAGCTTCCATCGATTCTTTTTATAATGACCTTCCAATCCCTATAATCAACATAAATGGAACCAATCAGGGGATGAATGAATGAAGATAGACGAGAAGCTACAGACATAATTGAGCTTATTCAGCCATCAAATGCAGTGTGACTGATAACATATTTGATCATTAGGCAAACAAACGTCAAGTAAACTCAGGCCATAATCTTGCTTCGTAATTAATGCTATGCATTTAGAAAATATAAGTTGTAGATAAGAACATTCAAAAAAGGGAAATAAGCACATACACATAAATTAATAAATGAAGAGATCAAACGTCATTGATTCAAATAAAGGGTTAAAGAGTCAAGGTACTAAAGGGTTAATAAATGAAGAGATCAAACATTCTAGCATAAGGTTGTAGAATCCAGGTACTAAGGGTTAAAGATTTCATAATGGAATGGGCAAATAAAGTAAAATTTTCATAAGCAAAGGAAAGCCAAAATAGGCAAATGAGAGAGGAATGTTTTGATATTATCAGGGCAACAGCCATGAAAATAGAATGTCACCAATCATTTTGCAACTATACCGAAAAAGAGCACAATCAGAACATTGAAGAGGATTTTGTAACAAAAAGCTAGAACCATTTAAAAGCAACAAGCCAAGAATTACATACTGGATCAATTTACAGGCAAGATGCTTAATCTGTTCAGATCGATGATTTCGTAGACAAGTCACAGGTTTCCAATCTGTGGCCTGAAACAAGAGTCATTCAATTAAGTCACTACGAATAAAGAAACACATATCAATATCAAGGTAGACTTTCCAGTAAAATAAAAGGCAAAAATCAAACCTGGAGTGTCTCCAGAGAAAAATCCATCAATTGAAGCCTCCTCAGAGAATCAAACAGTATAGAATCAGACTGTCATTAAAAAAAAAAAAAAAAAAAGCACCACAGATCAAAACTCACCAATGCCATTATCAATCATGCAAATTAAACTGGGCAACAAAAAATTAGCACAAAAGCTATAAAAATGTTGGATAGATTTTTCATTTGATCAACCAAAAGAGCATCTAAGTTTCCAAATACTCATGGGCATGCTCAATAACATAAAGTGCTCTTTAAACCAAAAAATCTACTGAATTGATAGGGAAATTGATATAATTGATTTCAACAACACTAATTAAAAATAAACCTCTTGTTCGTAGTTATCGAGAATCCCCTTGATCCTCAACGCCTCCCGGACAATCAAAGACTCTTCCTTGATGTCATCAGTCAATGCCTGAGCATCACCATCGCTGAAGTTGCTGACCCCCTTCATCTGGTTTGGAAAAGTCAATTGAACCTTGTTGCAGCCGGAGCACCTCGTGGCTTTGCACGAGAAGATCATCTCAACGAGTCGACCCCTCATCAATTTAAGCTCTTCGGTGCAACCCATGGCCGTCACCCTAACCGCGTGCTCGAATCCAATTCAAAAAAGGTTCTCCCGCGGAGGTTTTTTTTTTTTTTTTTTTTTTTTTAATATCAGAATTAGGGGACACCCAAGAAAAACGAAAAAGGTCTCACGCTCCAGATGGGGGAGTTTGGGAGATGCGCTCCAATCTTATCGAGTGCAATCATATAAAGAAGCGAGGTTATGATTATGCTTTTCATCCCTAATCCCTAATAATAAATATAAAATACAATTTACGTTTTAGGGTGTGTTTGGAGATTAAAAAATATTATTATTATTATTTTGGATTTTTTGTTTTGACAAAACGTGAAAAACTAAAGTCAAGGAAAAAAGACAAAAATAAAAATAAATAAATAAAATCAAATTTTTTGGTCAATTGAAAAGTGTCTTTTTTTTTCTTCAAAATAACCACTCTTCTTCTTCTTTTTTTTTTTTTTTTTTTTAGAAATCATTTTTTATAATCCACACACTTGTTGCGACCTTCTTCACCCGCACACTATCATTGCCACCACCGCCACTAGCATCACCGTCACCACCACCGCCACTAGCATCACACCACCACCAAACACACCTCCACACCAACGTTGTTGTTATTATTATTATTATTATATTATTATTATTATTATTATTATTATTATTATTATTCTAAACAAACACAATTAACAGGGCATTTGGTTGGAAATTGGGAATTACGTGAGAAATGAATTGTAATTCCATGGGAAATGAATTACTGGAAATAAAGTGAGAATTTAAATTCTAATGTTTGGTTTACAGGAATAGAATTACTGAGAATTTCAATTCAATGTTTGGTATACATGGGAATTGAAAGGAAATAAGTAATATATAAGTCAAAAATGTCAATTGTTGTTGTTAGGCATTAATTTTATGTTAAAAATGAAAGGGTAATTTTGACTCATCACTATCTTTTTCATCCTAAAATCCCGTGGGGGGGGGGGGACATGGATTTTAATTATATGAAAATGGAGGAATTGTAATTCCATGGAACTACAATTCCTTTCGACCAAACAAGGGAATTTTTTGGTCTTTAGAATTAAGTGAAAAGTGAATTTAAATTCCTTCAACGAAACGCCATGTAAAATGTTTAATTATACAATTATGCTTATTTTTCATAAAATGAACTAAAAATACACCAAGATAATTTTCTGGAATGCAACAAAACACTGGAAATGAAAATGTTTTATGGAAAATGAGTCATTTTTCAGAAAATATTTTCCAAAAGTCATTTTCCTGATTTTCACACACACCCTTAGTTCAAAAAAATTAACATTGTTGAGGTTGTTCTTACCAGTCTTTTAGTGATTTTTCACATTTAAGTCTCACGATCATTGGACCATTTTTACATTTGGTCTCGATCATTATTTTTTCATATTTGATTTCATGACTTTTAAAACTTTTTCACATTTAGTCATTCGGCTTAATTTACGGTTAGACCAAAAATTTTTAGTTGACAAATGTCTTAAAAAATGATAGTTTTGTCCTTCAAGATAAGTCACTTGATCAGTATGCACTCATGTTCAGTAAAATAGCGATACAAATTTGATCATCGGTGACAATAAATTAAGCAAGAGAATCAAATACAACATGATTTTAAAAGTGTAGAACAAAAATGTGACAAGATTTTCAAAGTTATAGATCAAATGTGAAAAATAATAAACAATTAGGGACTAAATCTGAAAATGATCCAATACCAAGAGTGAAAAAAAAAAAAAAAAAAAAAAAAAAAAAAAAAAAAAAACCATGCAATCTGTTAGTACTAATTAATTTTTTACCATAAACTTATTTTGGAAATTGTCATTTAATTACTATTTTGAGAGAAAGTCATTTAATTACTTTATTTATACCAAAATTTACACTATCCACATTAATGTATATGGAAATTTATAATAAAATTAAAGATTATTACCATTTTATTGCATCAAAAAATTAAAGATTAAAGATTATTACTAAAAAAATACAGACTTTTGCCAGCGCGATTATTTTGACCAATTTTTTTTAGATAGATTATAATTTAGTACTAAAATTCAAGTCAATACAAACAATTAATAGTATTAGCTGTTTAAATCAATTAATCATTAATAAATTAACACAATCTACTAATCGTTAATAGCTAATCACTAAATATTGCCAAAATATTGTGACATCTACCATAAACAATTTTATGTGGCGTAATCTTTGATGCAAAACAATTACAGGGTCAGGGCGTTTGATTAGAGGAATTTAAATTTTATTCCCACTTAATTTTTACCTAATTTAAAAATTACTAAATTCCTTATTTTAGTTGGAAGGAATTGCAATTCCTTTATTTTTATGGAATTAAAATCTCATGTCGCCCCTGAGATTTTAATTCCATGGATTTTAGAAAAAAAAAAAAAAGGGAAAATGGTCAAATAAGCTCTCAAACTATTGCTCAAAAGTCAATTAGGCCTCCAACTTTTTTAAGAAGCAATTACACCCCTGAACAATGTATTTTGATGCAATGAAGCCCCAAATACAGGTAAATGACCTGCTATCCCAGGTCAATTGCAAATCCGGCAACATACCGACCTACTTTCCGGCAAAAAAGTGACCGGCGACCGGCAAACGGTCGCCGGTCACGGAGACCCCTCCCGGAGAAGGCCACCACAGTGGTGGCCTTCTCGCCGGAAAAGCCCCAGATTTTCTGGGTTGCTTCTCTGGTCGAGAAGGCCACCACTGTTGTGGCTTTCTCGACCGGAGAAGGCAACCCAGATTTGGGTTGCTTTCTCCGGCTGTGGTGGTCTTCTTCGGAGGGGTTTTCATCGGTCGCCGGTCATTTTTTTGCCGGAAAATATGTCGGAATGTCGTCAGATTTGGATGACCTGGGATATCAGGTTATTTACCTGTATTTGGGCTTCATTGCATCAAAATACATTGTTCAGGGGTGTAATGCTTCTTAAAATAGTTGGGGGCCTAATTGACTTTTGAGCAATAGTTTGAGGGCCTATTTGACCCCCTTTTCCCGAAAAAAAAAAGTAATCATGAGACCAAATTATCCTTCCTATGTTAAACTTATAATTGATGCCCACAACAACAATAGACATTTTGAATTTTATACTACTTATTCCCTTTCAATTCTATGTATACCAAACATTGGAATTAAAATTCACAGTAATTATATTTCTGTAAACCAAACATTGAAATTTAAATTCGCACTTTATTATCAGTAATTCATTCCTCATGAAATTGTAAATTTGTAATTCCTTTTCCATATAATTTCCTCCTACCAACCAAACGTCCCGTTACGGGCTAATTTATATGACTTACTTAAGTATTGAGATAAGTTTATCTTTCCCAATATTATTTATCTTAAAATAAAAAAAAAAAAAAAAAAAAAAAAAAAAAAAAAAAAAACTGACTTGAAATTTGAAGCCGGTCAGACAATATAACAATCGTTATGCTATGGATCCGTGTCCAGCATGCATGCTGGACACGGGTAACAGTGCTTCTTGATTTGTTGATTTTAATTTGTTTACCTTAATGCCATATGGGTTCTCCCGAGTATAGTGGTTTTGTCACGTTTAGTTCTAAATTATCAAATTGATCACTTGTGGCCCCGACTTTTAAATTGTTACCATCTGCGATCTCAACTTTCAAGTTAACCACCCTATGGTCTTTCAACTATCAAATTTTAACCCAGTTGTAGTCCTTTTAGAAGGATCCTGGCGTCCTTTCAGGAGGACTATGGCCTGGTTAAAATTTAAAAGTCGAAGGACCATAACTAGTTAAAATTTGATATTTCAAGGACAATGGGTGGTTAACCTTAAAAAGTTGAAGGACCATGAGTGACTAAATGTGACAAAATCACTATACTTCATAGGACCCTAGATATTAACTCTACATATTTGTGTTGCTTCCCACATTTTGGAAAAAAACCATTGGTATAGTTATATTTATTCTTACTATTTTTTTTTTTTTGGACAGAAGGTTGCTTATACAATACTAATAGTACTTATTATTATTACCTAGTATTTTTTACACGTGATGCTGCAAAAATAGGTGCTCAATATTAATACTTAATATTAAAACTTAGATTTATTTAGATTTTTAGATATTTAAATTATTGTAAATAAAATAATAATAATATATAATCTAAAATATTTTTATCAAATTTGATATTTATATTTTAGCAAATAACTAACATATAACTCCAATATATATGAGTGTATATATTGATTATTCTGAGAGATAAGAAAATATATTCTTGGTGAATGCATGTGCATGATAAACATAGTAAAAAAGAAAACGAAAGTTATAACGATATAAGTATGTTTGTCCAAAATATTGTATAGTACAACTTTTATAGCATAATGTAATTAAAAAATGTAACGGAAAACAGACCATAAATGAAGGGTATAACTTCATCAACACCCTTTATTAGTTTTTTAAATTATTATTATTATTATTATTATTATTATTATATATTATTATTATATATATATGCTATAAATATTGGAAATTCTCAGTGTTGCTCCTATTAATTTTAAGAGTTAATTCATTTTTAGTCCTAGATTTTATATGTGGCATTCCACTATTAGTTATTTTTATTTTTTTCCAAACATCCACTTTTGTCTAGTATTATTCGTGGCATGATCCATTTTTGGTCTTCTATCAAATCTACTCATCAAAACAATTTAAATTTCGTTAAATACAATCACATTTTATCTTCAATTATGAATTTTTTTCGAAAAAATAAATATAAGAAATATAGCAGGCCCAAACTACTTTGTATATATATAAAAAAAAAATCGAAATATTCTTGTATTTAAGGGGCATTTCAATGATTTTGTTGACAAATGATCAAAAATGTCATGATACAATAATATTAGATCAATTGATGATATTCTGATCAGCAAAACTAACATTTTATTTTATATATTACGAATAAAGAGATCGGTATATATGAAGGTTTAGTTAGAAAAATGTAAGAAAACTCTATAAAATGACAAATATGTCATTCATTAATTTGAAAATTCAATGTACAACATTATTTTTAATAGAATTTGGTTAGTGGTGGATTAAAACTATCACTTTACACCATAATTAAATTAAAATAATTGTGTATTCAAAAATAAAAATTGTGTATATATAGATAATTTAATTAACTAAGTTTACAATATATTTGTAACTAAAATTACCATTTTCTTATTTCAAAAAAAAAATTTACCATTTTCTGTTTATAATATAATGTACATATTTGTAACTATACATTCTTCTGGCTCATGCATGTATACATAATTACATATATTGTTCAATTTGGTTGTTTTGAGACTATGTTTGACTAAAGAGCTGAGCAAGGAAATGAGAAAATTGGGGATTTCATTTCATGAGCCTAGAGGGCGAGAGGGGAGAAGTGGATCGGAGGAGGAGATGACGCAATGACGGCGAGAAGATGGTATTGCTGGTGTCTCAGCGTCCCGAGGTAGGGTTGGATCGCACCTTGGTGAATGGGAGTGTTGCATGGAGGATTTGAAGGTTTGGGGATGCCCACCTACAATCATAATGGAGACACTGGCCTGGTTTCAAGTAAGGTTTCTCATCCTAATTATATTAAACGCTTTTTCTGGTGGAAAAAAAAAACAAAATCTTACTATTACTGAAATAATAACAATATTTTTCAAATTTTATTTTTTTTAAAATGAAATGAAATAATTAACGTTGAGTCCGGGTAATTTAATTTAACACTGAGTTATAATTTATTTCATTTAAATTTTAAACTAAACTTACTTGGGAAGAAGTAAAGTAATATTAATTATTTTGAAGGATAGGATGACGTAATCAAGATTCAAGAATCCAACGTTAAAAAGCATTATATTCTGTTGTATCTAGTTTCTTAATCTCAGTTGTCTGCGCTCGTCCACGAGCTAATTTATCTTTCGATCGTCAGATCACTTTCTTGATTCAATTGTTCGATCACGTTACAATATGATTTCCATAATCATCGTCACTCTCATTCGATCTCTCCAGCTATCAGAGTTTTGTTTTAATTTTACGCCAACCGATCCAGTGTGTCGTAGTGCAATGAACGACGGACTCTATTCTGCTGATCGACGGCTACCCAAATGTGAAGATCAGAATTTCATCATTCAACAAAAGGGAATAAAGAAAAAGGAGATAATGGGGAAAAAGGTTTGAAGAGAGATCATGCGCTGAATCGAGAAGAGCGTGCAGGTTGTGATTGATGACTTTGCAAAGTAGTAGGACGTTAAGAGGCGGCGGAGAATGGCGGGTATTAGGGAAGACTGCGAGAGGGCGCTGCCGAGAAGATGATTCACAGAGAAAAGAGAAAGGAAAATTGTGGTTCCACGACTGCCGCCGCCGCCATTGATCATGCTTGCACTACTACTACTACTTCACTTTCACTTACTGTTGATGCTCATCAACTTTCTCCAACTACAGGTCTACGTGCTGCGCTCATGAAGAAACGGTACGCACATCTCATTTTCAAAGCAACTCAGGGAGATATTGCTGACAATATGAAGCAACAAGAAGAAAGAGAGAAAGCGAGGATTGAAGAAGAAGTCAAAGCTGCCCAAACACTTTTACGGATGAGGACAGAGGCCGAGCTCAAAATCAAGAGGGAAGCTGCCAGAATCGCATTGGAGAAGATGGAAAAGACGGTTGAATTCAACGATGCATACCAAATAATGAGAGATTCGAGGAGTTTGTTGAAGCTTAGTGTTTGTTAATTTTTGGATTTATTGTATATATATGCATGTTACGTACAGATACAGTATTTTCAGAATTCTGATAGCAGTCCAATGAAATATTGAATTGTAATTTTCTTAGGATCTTATAAATTGATCTGACAGAAAACCTTTGATCTCCCAATCCAACCATTTCGCTTAATTGTATTGTCATTTTATCACTGGTTCCCTTACCTCCATCAACAACTAAGAATTTCATTTGCAATTATTTCATATTATCATTATATATTTATTTTTATAATTCATTTCTCCATCAATTCAAGCTTCTTGTAATCAAATAATCAAGCAATCAATCTATTCTTATTTCTACAGCTTTTCTTCTCTTGTTTGTTGCTTTTTTTAACATTATATATTGACAAGGTTACCTTTGGTCCATTTGTTTGGCTGTTGCCCGGTATCAGTTTCATTTTATCTGTCTGTCTTACTATTCATTGATCAAACCAACTATTTATTTTTTGTTGTTTTTAGTATTTTTTGCTTATTTTAAATTTAATTTTTTGTTTTAATATACTTTTTAGTGTAGTTTCTAAATATATAAATTTTGTATACTAATATAAACATAATATGATGAAAATTAGATTAAAAATAACTCCAATCAAGCCTCGTTAACCAAACCAGACCAAAATAGAACAAAGGGAGTATTAAAAGAACCAACTTCTCATTTTCTACATCTACTTTGTCTAAGACATGAACAAGAGGATTTTCCAAAAATTCCATAGAGTTGGAACCATCCTCAAAGGTACAACTAACTTTGAAGAAGCCCGCCTTAAATAAGAGGAAAAAGCACACCATAAAAGCATTGAACAATCACAT
>VALG01011893.1:9488-29636 GCA_009835305.1 Ipomoea purpurea
TGTTATTCCTTTAGTTGGCTTTGAAATTGTACTCGGTGCGAACTGGTTACGCACGCTAGGTGCCATTATTTGGGATTTCACGGCACTAACCATGACCTTCTCGTATGTCAATCAATCTGTCACGTGGCAAGGGGAAAACGACCCGCCCAGCCATCTAATTAATGCCATACAGCCACAGGTCAGTGTTAATAATGCCTTGGACCCACATTTTGACCGACTATTCTACCCTTTTTCAGGAACCTAAAGCACTACCGCCCCAACGCCAATGCGATCACTGTATTACATTGGTTACGGGCGCAGACCTGGTAGCGATCCGTCCATATCGCTATCCTCAAGCTCAAAAGGATGAAATCGAGCAACAATGTCACTCTATGCTAGAACTCGGCCTTATTCGGCCCAGCTACTCGCCATATTCCTCCCCAGTTTTGTTGGTTTTTAAGCAAGATCGCTTGTGGCGATTTTGCATTGACTACAGGGAGTTGAACGCCAAGACCATAAAAGACAAGTTCCCGATTCCGGTAATCGACGAGCTTTTGGATGAGTTACATGGGTCTCATTTTTTTTACAAAATTGGACTTACGTTCCGGTTACCATCAAATCCGCATGCATCCGGCGGATGTTGAGAAAACGACCTTCCGTACACACCACGACCATTTTGAGTTCTTGGTTATGCATTTTGGCCTCTGCAACGCACCATCGACATTCCAAGCTCTCATGAATGAGGTTTTTCACTCTGTACTTTCGTAAATTCATTTTTTTTTTTTAACGATATTCTAATTTATAGCAGGTCTTGGGCGGAGCACGTCTCTCATGTACGGACAGTTTTTGCTCTCCTCCGATGTCATCAACTGTTAGTCAAAAAATCCAAGTGTTCGTTTGGTGTCGACAGAGTCGGTTACCTCGGCCACATTATCGATGCCACTGGAGTTTCTATGGACTCCAGCAAAGTCCAGACGGTCTTGGACTGGCCCGCAAACCGCATTCTGTTAAAGGTCTGGGCGACTTTCTTGGTCTAGCCGAATTCTATCGTAAGTTCATTAAGGATTTTGGCGTAATCGCTGCTCCGTTGACATCTCTTCTTCGGAAACATAGCTTCGTATGGACACCGGAGGCGACGGTAGCCTTTAAGGTGCTTAAAACCGCGCTTACCACGGCGCTGGTGTTGCAACTTCAGGATTTCTCTAAATCGTTTGTGGTTGAATGTGACGCCTCGGGGGTGGGCGTAGGTACTGTTTTGCACCAAGATAACCACCCGGTGGCTTTCTTTAGTCGGCGTCTCACCACTCGACATCACAAAACTGGCCTCGTATGAACAGGAGTTGATTGGGTTATCTCAGGCGATTCGGCATTGGCGACACTACCTATGGGGTCGTCTCTTCACGGTCCGCACCGATCACTATAGCCTGAAGTTCTACTTCAGCAACGCTCACCACGTCTCCCCAACATCATTGGATTAATAAACTTCTGGGTTATGACTTTGAAGTGGGAGTTCCATGCGGGTCGCCTCAACTACGGTGGCAGATGCATTATCATGGCGTGACGAGGATTCTCTTTCTCTCATGGCTCTATCAACTCCAGTCTCCCCCTTTTTAGATTCTCTTCGCCGTGAACTCGCTGCTTCGGATACCGCTCAAGTCTTGTTTGGCAAAATTAGGGACGGCATCCGAAGGACCTCACTGGTCCCTCGATGGCGACCCTCATCCGTTACAAAGGTAAGCTCTATATTCCCCCGGGTTCTCACTAATCCTGGTTATCATTGTAGGGTTTCACGACAATTCACATGAAGGGGCTCAGAAACGGATTTTTCGCGGTGTCCCGGGAGTTCTTTTGGCTGGCTTGCGGCGTGCCGTCCGCGACTACATCCGGAAGTTCCCTAAACATACCAACGTTGCAAGGGGGAGAACCTTCATCCGGCCTAGTCTCCCAGCCCCTGCCAATTCCGTCCGCTTATCTGGAGCGACATTTCGTTGGATTCGTCGAAGGCCTACCGAAGGGTTCACGGAAAATTGGTAATTCTATCCGTCGTTGACCGCTTGTCCAAGTATGAACATTTCATTTCATTCAACCACCCTTATACGGCGGCATCCGTTGCGGGCATGTTCTTTGCGACGTTGTCAAACTCCATGGGGTCCCGGAGTCTATTGTCAGTGATCGCGATGTAACGTTCACTAGTGCCTTTTGGAAGGAGTTGTTTCGGTTCACCGGGACCACTCTATCGTTTTCCTCGGCTTATCACCCGCAGACGGATGGGCAGACAGAAGTGACAAACGCACAATTGCTATGTATCTACGTTGCCTGGTAGGTGATTACCCAAGGAAATGGGTTGACTACCTCCCTTGGGCCGAATACTGTTACAACACCTTGTTCCACCCGGCGTTACAGACTTCACCCTTCCGTGTGGTTTACGGTCGCGACCCGCTGCGTCTCTTGTCCTACGACCCAGGGATGTCCACCCTTGACGCCGTTGATGTTGCTCTTCGAGACCGCGATGCCCTTCTAGACTTGGTTTCGGAGCACCTTCAGAATGCTCGGGTACTTATGGCGCGGCTCTACAACCGTTCCCATCGCGATGTTGAATATGCTGTCGTGCAGTGGGTTTGGTTGCGCCTAATCATACCACCAGCTCTCGGTCAATCGCCGTGTGTTCCACGAGCTCTCGCCACGGTTTTTTGGTCCTTTCTGCATTCTTACGCGTGTAGGTGACGTGGCATACCAACTCACCCTCCCTCCGTCCAGTCGGATCCACGACGTCTTTCACGTCTCCTTGTTGAAGCCCTTTCACGGTGACCCACCAACAACGGCCCTGGACTGCCTCCACTGCACGACGGTCGAGTTTTGCTCCAACCCATCTCGTGACCAAGTCCAGGCTGAACCGAAGGGTCAAAGAAATTCTTGTCCATTGCTTGGTGCAACTCCTGACGATGCTTCCTAGGAACCCGTAGACCGTTTTCGGTCCTTGTTTCCGGATTTCAAGCTTGAGACAAGCTTGTTGACTTGGAGGGATGTGATGAGCATTCATTGGAAGAACGTACCACAGACGCAGGAAACAAGCACAAGCAATTGAAAGCTAAACAGTTTCTGAGGTGACTATCAAGATGTATGGGCACTAAATCTAGGGCACTTTTTAATATGTTCAAGATGTATGGGGCACTAAATTTGTCAAAATCCTATTTATTACCATCAATATGTATGTACTCGAATAATTTTACATGTACTTTTATTTTTTATTTTCTATGACGTGATATGCTTTGATTGCTTAAAATAAGAGGGTCGTGACGAGTAGATTTTTTAATTTGAGTCACACAGACAACAAAAGATTTGCAGCACCAAAACTATTTAACATAAAGGTAGGGATAACGCTAGATTTGGAATGTACCTGACACCTCATCACCGGCCTTGAGTCCTACTCATCACATAGATCCGACCCTGTTGGGTGCTACCACCTCCAGTTTGGCTCCTGTTGGCGCTTCCAATCTCATTGTTGTTGCTTCCCCTATTGCCATTCCTACTCTTAGGCCTGTCTCCCACTAGAGTTCCCTTTTATTGACTCTCATTTCCCTTGGGTCCTTAACAGATACACTCCCTTGTTGATGTAGCACTCAAAAGCTTGTGTCCTGTCCTATTGCAGTTGAAACACTTAACCAAATTCCCTCGGCAGTCAGTCTTCGGGTGATTCTTCCCACATCTTCTACCGTAGAACTTCCTGTCTCGAGTCTGACGGTCTCTTTAGTCACCACTGGCACTGCCCCTCTGAAAGCTCTTGACTGGCTCAGGATTGTCAAACTTAATTCTCTTTTCACCTTGCTTAGTCTCCTCATCAGCTTTCCTCTTACACTTGTTCAGTACATCCCTCTGTATCAGCTGAACTCCCCGACTGTAGGCCTCGTTAAGACTTTGACATCCTCATTAAGTAGTATTTTAGTATGTACTCTAAGGCGAAATAGTTTATAAATATTAGTTTGTATCTCACTTTCCATGTCCAATATACACTAACTAAAAATTTTAAAGTTAAAAAGGATCGGATAATCAATTCCCCAAGTTGACAAGTAGATCATGCATAACATAGTGTAAGAATAAGTAAGATGACTAAGATCTAGCATTTACACCAGTCTCCAGACATAAAATAATACACCCAAGCCACTTGGTAATAATTTGTTGACAATTTAATTTGAAGCTTTTATAGGAATCTTTTTGAAGATTAATTACGAAGATCAATCTAGTCAAGATATACTACTTACTAGTATAATAGTATAGGTACATTTCAGTAATATAATTGAAGAGTCGTCTAAATCTGGGATGTTCTTCAGATCACTCAGCTCCTTGGATCACAAGATTTTCCCTCATTTTCATGGCAGGAAACAGTAGTTGAAATATATATACATATATGATTAGAAGGTATTAGCATATATCTATATTCTCCATTTAATTTCCTGGGCGGCCGGCAACTTGCCCAGCGACGACTATGACTCCCATTCCATGAATCTACATTATATTTCATTTGGAAATTAAACTAAATTTGATTGATTTGAACACTTCATATATATGTTTTGTTTGGCTTTTTGGATTGTGTAATATAATCAAGCTAGCATTGACACTGCACAAATAGAATTGGAGAACATCACTTTCAGGAGGACAGCAAGATAGAGGAGGTTTGTACTTTGTAGTAGGGTCAACTCACATGTTACGTTCCTTACTCTAATTAATGGTGGTTGACCTTTCTGGCCCTAAAACTTTAATTTCAATTCTACCTAATCTATACTCTTTCACTTTTATTGCCTGATATGATGTAATATGAGATGATAAACTATATTTATTTTATGTGTCCTAAAGAAAATGTTAACATCAAAATCATGAGCGAAAGTAAAAATAAAGAGTAAAACTTGATTGTATGACAATTAAGTAGTATTTTCTTAAAAGTTTTTCATCTTTTCCCCTTTCAAACTCGGCCAGCCAGCCCCATAAAAATAACATTCATTTCATTTGTATTATTATTAACCATCACAAGTAATATACATATATAATTCAATCTTATTTTCTTACCATTTTTGTCTATTCTAATATAATATTATGTGTTCCGCACACTACAATGTGATTTCATTTTTTTTCAATTTTTTTTTTAATGGGCTTTTGCAACTGGTCAATTTTATTACAGTTTGAATTAATTAAATAAAACGAAGCATGCAAATTTGGTTGTGTATTGCATTATTCTAGCGGGCATTATATTATTATTATATAAGAGAAAGTGAGAATCCAAGTTAGAAAGTAGGATATGATGATCATTTCGATATATTATCCATAATCTGATAATGGTTAATGGATATAAAAATGAGAGCTAGCTCTCTAGCTACAAATTAAAACCATGCATGCAGATTGACCTATACTAGTCCAAGCTAAGAAAGCCACTTTTAATTTTGGATGCAGTCATTCATATATAATAGTATATATATATATAGTATATATATATATATTATATAATAGTTTATGCAATAATAAGTTAGGTTAGGTAGGTGTTACTATATAGTATATTTATATATAGTGGGCAATTAATAATACATTAAAGTGGAAATAAAAATGGACATAAATAAAAATGATTACAAAGTACAATAAGTAGATGGAGAGGAGGGTAGCTAGCATATGTTAGTTAAATATATAAGATCGAGTACAATATAATTAATTAATAAATAAAAATGATCGGTCACATGAGTAAGCTTCTGATAATAGCAGCTTGAGCACTATCGCTGTCCGTTGATTCCAAAAGCTCCGATAATCTTTCGCTCAAGTCATCCACTTTCCCTGTGCAGCCTTCTTATATAGTTGCATGTCTCTTGTAAACCTTTGATGCCGACGCCTATATATTTTCATTCAATATTTTTTTTTAATTATTACCATATAATAACAAATTGCAATGTACGACACATTATTTGTATGAGTCAAAATTTCAAGTTTTGGGCATATATTTTTTTCGGACCATAAGAAGATAAACCAACCAGCTTAGTTAGGTCGTCCATAGCTAACAGACTCAAATCAAAGAGCTGAGACTGGGATTTGAAATCATGACCTTAGCTTGTGGTTAGAAATTTATATCTTTAGTCAACTTGTCTGGAGTTATCTTCATTGTATTATTATATGATTTGGAGGCGGTATTTGAATTTGATATAATATTGAGGAAATAGAGTGAGTTTATATTATATATATATATATAGATCCAAATGGATACATATATGTGTGTCACCACACGACATTAAATGGGGGGATGTGTGGCCTGGCCTGCTGGGAATGTGACCCTCGCTCTAGCTTAGCTTATCTTCAAAATGAAGGCCACACGTAGAAAATCTGGAATAGTATAATGAATTATGGGCGGGATCGGAGAGATACAGTAATATAATATAATGTAGTGTATGTATTCATGTACAACATATACATACAGATGATAGTATGTGCGTATAGCTAGGGCGGGAATTGAAAAGAACAATAATGTATATATACCTTGTCGGAACGTCTGTTTCGGATCTCAGGGATAAGTCGTGGAGCTTGGAGACGAGGTCGGCGATCTGATCCTCGCTTATTCTGGACACTCCATCCGACGACTGTCTGGAACGCGATGATGATCTACGGCTAGACATTATTATTAATATGATCACCTACCTTAGCTTAACTTGTCTCGATCAGGTAGCCGGAACAACCAACATATATATAACTAACAAAACCTAGCTAAGCTACCTACGATACGATGATATGATAATTGGAAAAAAAAAAAGAAAAAAAAAAAGGTTTTGTTGTTGTCAGAGATGTATGTTGTATGGAGGTTGAAGAGTGAATGTGATCGATAGATGAAGTGAGTTGGGGGATTATATATTTAAAAGCTAGGCTGGGTTGGTAGAAGAGAAAGAAGAGAGAGGCAGTGGTAACTGTAACTCTAACTGTGTAGCACCAAATGATTATAGACACAGAGATGAATTGAAGGAAGAGAGAGGAGATAGATAGAGAGAGAGAGAGAATTGGATGGGAGAAACATACATAAACACTAAACAAGTGTTGTTGGAGGTGATGAAGACAAGTGCATGGGAGAATAGTGGGCTATTCTTGTTTTATTATACATACAACAATTACACACATATATGTATGTATATGCATGATGTAGACACGCCTAAAATGGGGAAATTATTTCATTATTAAGTTAAGCTTCTATAGATGGTATTGTACTTTTTTAAAAATTTATGGTTACTGAGTGAATAATAATATGGGGTAAAAAAGAGAGAAATATATAGTCAAAAAATAATGTCAACAATGACTCAGATAAGACTTAAGTCCTATTTGGTTAATAACGGTTAGCTATTAGTTGATTGGGTTAATTAGATGGTATAATTAGTTTATAGCATTAAGCTGATTGTAGGGAGGTGCTTAGTAATTAACTGTTAATTGTTTGATATTAATTTTCTTTCTTAAAAAGCTAATTGCAAAGTAACTTTTTGAATTTTAACACTTTGGAGTTGACTTTTCAACCAAGTCAAATAATTAATAGTGGTCAAATAAGCCAAAATTAGCTTATAGGCTAATATTTTACCAAATAGGGCCTTAGACTGTGTTTGGTTAGAGACTTTTGCACTCTATTATGAGTTTTGATGTCACATTGTCGTCTTCCATCATGACATTAAATTCAAGCAACGAACCACTACGCTAAATCCCGAAGCCATATTTTGTTGCCCATTAAAAAAAAAAAAAAAGTCTCTCAACCTCAAGGTTGGTCCCCACAACCTTATATGAGAAGATACTGCAATAATTAAGATGTTTGTAATATTATATATAAAAATATTTTTTCTGCCTTGTCATTTAATACAATTAAAATTCGAGTATATAGCAATTATAGGCAACAGAACATATTAAATATATATTATATATATATTATATATCATACTATATATATATATATATATATATATATATATTATATATATATATATTATATATATATTAATATAATATATATAAACTAAATAAAAAGTAGACGAGAAGGCAGGTGGATGAAAATTGGAAATCAAAAATGAATATAGAGTGGAGGAGAGAAAAGAAAGGCCGGGTGGCCTGCTGGTGGAATGGGGCAAATTATTGTTGGATCACGATTTAAAACAATATTATTGAATTTTATGATGAGTTAGAATAATGTATATTATAAATTAGAATAATGTGCTTTATGTCTTTAGAATAATGAAATTTTGAAATAAGATAATATACTTTATGAGTTAGAACAATATACATTATATTTTAAAATAATGTACATTATAAGTTATAAAAATATATATGATAACGAATCGAATAAGAAAAAATTTACACAAAATAACGTTATTATTAGATCGTAATCTACATAATTGTGTGAAACGGTCCATACATTAACATTGTGGAGCAGGGGTTGCAGAAGAGATCAGAGATACGCCACACTGAAAGAGAAACTTGCTGCCCTATTCCTATTTGTTCAGTCGCAGCACGCAAGCCCACGTTATCCTTCTATCTTCTTCCTTCTATCCCATCCTTTATATTATATATATATTATATATATATATATATAGTATATATTATTAGTATTAATTTCACCACATGCATTCGCCATGCATGCCCAACAATTTACATTTTTATTTTAACACTTTTTTTTTTAATATTAATTAATTATTTACTCAAGATATGCATGACCACAAGAATGATATCTATCAATTTAGATTATCAATGAGTTACTACTTCAAATTAAAAAAGAGTTAAACTTTAAACATTATGATCACTAAGTAACTGGTCGACGACCTAGTTGATTGGGTTAACCCACAATATATATGAGTCTCATCTCACCTTTCTCATTATAGCTAAATCATGATTTTAATTGGGGAGGATGAGCTGAGAAATTTTATTGCTCCACTGTTTATAAATTTTAGTAATTAAGTATACTATCTGATCTAGTATGAACTAGCTAGCTACTAGTTATTTTATTTTATTTTTAAATGTGAACAATACACGGCGGCCATGCATTTCCCATATGTAACGGCAAAGATTGTTTGAAGCCATGCTAGGTAGGAAGTAGTCACTTAATTTGTCAATGGGACTTTTGAATGTGAGGATGCATGGAATACCTACACCGTACCATTCCTTAGGGGAATGTGAATAGCGTTAATTATGGATAGTTGGGGCCTCCCAATGTATAGTAGGGAAATTTGTAGCACTACATTGTTGACCACATGCAAACAAACATTAGAGCATCCTCAATAGTTACAGTTTTTAAAGATCAAATATTTACAAGTGTGACTAAAAAAGAGAAGATGAGATGAAAAATTAAAAAGAAAATAAACAAAATTAAATTGAAAAAAAAAAGGAAAAAAATGACATTAACCACACCAAGAAGCACCGATGAGAATGCCCTTATAAACCTATTTTTTTTTAATTCTCTCCCCTTTTAAAATATATTTTACTATTATATTATAACATTTACAATTCAATGATATTTTCTCTATATTTATAAAATTTCAACTCGATTATATTTAAATATAATAATATTAATAAAAGCATTTAAAATTATTAATGTAAAAAAGTTTAAACAATTACTAATACCAAAAACTACAAAATTTCTGATTTACAAGTCTTTCAAGAGTGATTTGTATTAAGTGGAATTCTTTTGAAATTAAAATAATGTAGCGTGACAATAAGCCATGTCAGATTGCATTGCAATTCCCATCTTTTCAGGGATGGTGAGTCTTACTACAAGTTATTGCCATATTGTTAATATTTGCAAGAAAAATCATTTAAATTTTTATTTTATTTATTTAAAAACGGTCAGTCGTTTCTAAACATTTCAGATGGGAATCTTTCGTTGGTGTATTAAAAAGTATTTGATTATTATAGAATATTATAACAGTGAAGTGAGGTCTCATTTTAAAATTTTTGGTCACGATCCAACACGTGCAGTGGTGTCCAGTGATCTTCTGCATTCTTAGCTTTGACCCGGATTCCTCAGCTCCGCCAACTTATTTTATTCATCATATATTTACATATATTCCTATATAAATAAGCCAAAGGATACCTCAAGTGATAAAAATGGTTTTTTTTTTTTTTTTTTTTTTTTTTTTGGACAATTCTAGGAATAATCTAAGTTCATTTTTAAAAGTGACAATTCCCCTTAAGCCAGCTTCCATGCCTCTCGGAGTGAACATGTATTAAATATATATAAATAAATATATTGAAAATTTATAATATATACGGTGTACTATGAATACATGATACATACTCAAAATCTTCCATCGCTCACTTTGAAATAGTATGAATATAAAAGTCACCGCTATCGATCATTACTTTAAAATTTTTAATATATATAATATAATATAATATAATAGGTTTTGTAAAATAAATAATGACCAAATCAGAGCTTGTTACTAAGCTGCTACTATTATTATTATTACTATTATTATAAACTAATAAACTATTAAGAAATCCGAGCTGACGTACGAGATTTCTGAAACACACCCTTAAAACTAGCTTAGTTGTTTTCTATGTTACAACCATCATGATATTGTTTTTTTTTTTTTTTCTTTTAAATCTTGGAAGTTGAATCTGAAACATCGTTTTTATTTTTGAAAGAAAAAATTATTTTTCGTTTATATATATGTATATATATATATAATATATATATATATATTATATATATTATATATATATATATATTTATTATATATCGAGGGTTACATTCAAATACAAACCCCTTAAAATACAAATCCCTTTAAAATACAAACTTGATCTCGTGCATACATTAACATACTTACGTGCACACAGTGCGTAGGAGGAAAAATCACAATCATCCATCAAGCTCATGCACAAGTTAATATACTTACATGCACGCAACGTATATGAAAAAAAAATCACAACCATTCATCAAAGCTCGTGCACATTAACATACTTACATGCACACAGTTTGTATTTTAAGAAAGTTTGCATTTGAAAATAATTCTATCTACATACATACATATTATATTATATATATTATATATATATATTATATATATATATATATATATATTATATATAATATATATAATATAAATATATATAGTATATATATATATATATATATATTATATAATATATTATATATATAGAAAAACGCTCATATGTGGTCATGTCATTAGGTGTGGTCGTGTGGTCGTATCTGGGTCGTTGAATCAGTTTAATCTAAAGGCAGTGGTAATTCTGAGAATTTTCGGCGTTTTAGTAAGTGGGGGTGTTATGGTAATTACAGTGACCATTTATAGCGCGCGGTTCCGAATACACCAACAGTGTTGACAACATACACCAATAGTGTAATAAATACACCACAGTGAAACACACCAATGGTGTATTCCCGTTTATGGTAATTACAATGGCATTTATAGCGGGGTTCCAGAATACACCAACAGTGTTGACAACATGCACCAATAGTGTAAAAACCACAACAAATGTGATTTTCCCTATTCGGTGTTTTATTGACAGGTTTACCCTTACAGTTCCTGGGTAGGAGAATATGCGCGAAATTTACTGAAAAAATTTGATTAATACGATGAATCATTAACTATAATCTAATGGTTATTAATTGACCAATCGACCACACCTTCAACACATGCCACATGTGATCGCTCCTCTATAATATATATTATATATATATATATATATATAATATATATATATATATATATATATATATATATATTATATATATATATTATATATATATATATATATATGCCCTTGCAATAGAAAAATATTTTTAAAATCCAGAAATATTTTGGATCTTACTATTATATTTTTTTTAATTTCTCTTACATCTCTAATTCACTCTTAAAAATATGATATAATGATAATATAATATTAAAAGTAATACTCAGTATTTAATTTTTTTTTAATGTTGGCCCCACAAGATTGAAAGAGACGTGAAGTGTAATTAAAATGATATACTTAGCTTCAGCATTACTATTGATAGATATATTACGAGTGGAGCCGAATCGGCCTGAGATGACGAAGCACGGAGGATCCAAGCAGACTCGAGGCCTCGGGTTCGAGCCCCGCGGTCAACTCGGGCCACCTCGCCACGAGGCCTTGGCATGAGGCCTCGGCAGCCGGCTCCGGCACGAGGTCTCAGCCACGTTGCCCGGTCTCCATATCGGGTGCGGTCAAAGCGGGATGGCAGCCGCTCCCCCGATTTAGGCGGACAGTTAGGGGGTCCGTAGCATGTATAATTGACTCCTCCTTTGTCCAATTAAGACATGTTCTACCTTCTGTCCTAAACTATTACTTGTACTAGCTAGCATTACGTTCTCCTTGTAATAGCTTGATCAGTATGATCTTAATACGATACGGTCTCTGCAACCTTACGACGTCGTTTTGTCTATTTATCTATTTCCTATATACGTTCTTATCGGGTTTAGTGATTCGGGTCCACCCCGGGTAATTAAATCCATTAACTATAATGAAATTAGTGTGTGCAAAATAAAATTAAAAAATAGAGCTTATATAACAGTAACAAACTAGAAAAATGGTAACGATTTTTAAAATATAATATTAAAATTAACGACTTCGTTTTACTTCATGATCCACGCTGCTACATGGACCATGATTTACAGTAAAATTTTGTCAAAAAGTATAATTCATATAATATGGTACAACAATGCAAGTGGTAACAAAATATAAAAATTGATAGAAATTAAATTTGCTAAACAATTAATTAATTATAATATGGAGGGTGTTTAATGTTAATTTCTATTTTCTAGGTAGATGGTACAACTTTTCCCGGTGCAATAATTCTGGGTGTCGTATTTTGGACAAAGTTACAGCTTGGAAGTCGGGTTTGTTCCATAGATAACTACAATGAAGATATTTTTTATGGTCAATTATGGCTGAAAATACGATGAATGTGTGGAATCTACCCGCACTTAAACATACAATTAACTTATGTAACATACATATTTTCAAACATCTTTACAAACTGTTTGTCTTTTGTCCCCATTCGTGTTGGGCAAATTTAAGAATGGCAAAACACCTTTTAACAGGGCTTTTGATTGGAAGGGGAATTATGTGGGAAAGGAATTGTAATTTCATGGGAGTTGAATTACTGGGAATAAAGTGGGAATTTAAATTTCAGTATTTGGTTGACAGGAATAGAATTACTGGGAATTTCAATTCCAATATTTGGTATACATGGGAATTGAAAGGAAATAAGTAATATAAAGTCAAAAATGTCCATTATTGTTGTTAGACATTAATTTTAAGTTAAAAAAAGGAAGGGATAATTTTGACTCATCACTATCTTTTTTTCCCGGGAATTAAAATACCAGGGGAGATATGAGATTTTAATTCCATGAAAATGGGAGAATTGCAATTCCATAGAATTGCAATTCCCTCCAACCAAACTACGGAATTTAATGACCTTTGGAATTAGGTGAGAATTAAGTGGGGAGATAATTTAAAATCTCTTCAACCAAACGACCTATAAGGCAATCCTAATATAATTGAAATGTTCTTATTGGATTGAAAAGAGAGTTAATTAAATATGTTGATTTACTTAGCTTCTGACAAAAGTGTACGTACTTGGTCTAAGTGTATATCTCAACTAAAATAAAATGAAATATCCAGAGTGGGTGCCGGTTGGATGTACAAGCTATAGCCTAAATAGTAGACTAGAAATAAGAAATTGAACCTGGTGTATATGTTGAAGGTTATTAAGACCGCAAGTTATTAAGTTATGTGTTGTAATGGTACAATTACAGAGGTGATGCATGTAAGGAAGACATCAAATCCTTTATATAGTGTTAAAGACTTTTAATTTCGGATGTTTAACAATGTACGATTTTGATTTGTCTTTATTCTCGACCACATGTGTGATGTGTATCTCCATTACCTGGATGTCAACAATCTTTATACGGGTAAATAGAACATCGTACAAAAAATTTGAATAGTTTGAGTGGTTGGTGCTTGTGTTTGTTATTCCATAAGGCGCAAGTTTAAACCTTGTTGGCTACACCTCCTTAGATCAACCACATCAATGCATAATATGGGAATAATGTAAGTTGAATTCTCTCATGTTGAAGATAATAACCAATGTGGGAGAGAAAGAATACAAAAATAATTTTCCTGCAAAGGGTGGGGAGAATGAAAAAAAAAAAAAAAAAAAAAGAGCAACGCACAATACTGCAGAGGAAGGCCGGGTGCGTGCAGTGCACACGCAAGAGACGGGTTAGCGCGCGGTCTGTTTCATTAGTTTTTCTGTTTATATATTAATATAATATATATTATATATATATATATATATATATTATACTATATATATATATATTTTTTTTTTTTTTTATTTTTTTTTCTCTCTCTCCATTCTCTTCTCTAATACCTCTTATATTATCACAATTCTCCAACTGATGCAGATACTCTTAACTTAGCATTTTAATTCCTTTCTTTGACCCATGCTTCCTTCCTTTTCTGCAATAAAAAAAATAAAAATGAATCCTCCTTAGACTAAGATCTATTCAATAAAATAGGTCCCGCAATCCCATGATTCATCATATATATACAATTAAGGTTTCAATCTTAACAAATTTTATACAATTCGCGGTTCCAATTTGGCAATTTTAACAAACAGATACTGTATAATAATTTATTTTTAATTATTTATAATTTTGTTTTTAAAGGGGTGCGGTGGAATGAAAAACAAAATAAAATCAATTCAATACAAAATAAAATAAAAGTTATTAATGAGTTTTTTTTAAAAAATAATGAGTAGTTTATTTGATTAGCTTTATTATTATTACTAGTTTTTCAAGCGCATTGTGCAACTGATTTAATGCTCAATATTTGTATTTAAATAAGTAATTCAAAATATATCAATGTAAGATTTTTTTTTTTGAAAGCCAACAAACTTATACTGCATTAGCCATCCAGGCTCAAGAAAAGAAGGAGGCACATCCCTCCAAACAGCTCGTACCAGCGTGGTAGTTACATTCTTAGCCATGTCATGGGCATCCTGTAATACTCCCTACTAACATGAATAACAACGGAGCCTAGTCATAGAAGCCAACAAACGACTGCAATCTAACAAAATGTAACCAAAATAAGTGCGAAAAGAACATGCATGCTTAAGATTAGACACTAAGACAAGACTGTCGGAGCACACTGAGATCCTCGAGAATCCATTCTCCCTGAGCCATGATAACGCTTCGCACATAGCCATTGCTTCCGCCAAGAGGGGGTCCAATGTAAGATTGTATAGGAGAAGTTTATTATAGTTGGCATTAGGACCGGTTCTTTTTATTTTTGTGACTCCATTCTTATAAATATAATGGGCCTATGCAAAATTAACGTATAAGCAGCAATCTTTAAGAATCAATATCCTATATATTATATTTCTAAAATATATATAAAGTAAAATCCCTCAAAAAACCAATTTCTTTTCCGCGCCCAAAGACTTTGTAGTCAAATTAATAATATTATTTATATTTTATTGTCAAATACTTAATAAAGCTTATTTGGTAAAGCAAATGAAAAATGAAAATTTAGTAAATCAATATTAATCGAATATTAGGAATAAGATTAATAATAGGAATATAATATAACGAATTGATTACGAATATCAATATAAATGAATTGATTAGGGTAATACCTTAAATAAATAAATCACTTTCTTTTTGAAAAATTTTACAAATTTATACTTTTTTTTTCCTCATATTTTTCATCTATAAAGTCAGAAATGAGTTGATGAACTACAAATTAGTTGTGAGTTGATATAAGATTGCAGGTATTGTGGAGGTGGTCGTAACAAAGAATATGAATAATGATTTGCCATGCAAGACAAATAAATTGATGTGAAGCTCCCCCTGTTTGGCTATTGTGAACCGATCTTGATAAGGTTTGTTGTTTGTTATATATATATATATATATATATATATTATATATATATATATATATATATATATATATATCATATATAGGGTTGCATTCACATGTAAACTACCCTAAAATACAAAGCGTGCGGACCAAAAAATTAACATTGAGATTTTGCTAAGATGAACGGATTAGATGACATTCCTTCAAGTGGGGGCCCCACACGGATTACGTAACTTCTAATTAAAACTACCATAAATAACCAAAACTAATTAAAAATTACCAATAAATAATCTCAACAAAAATCCTGGTACATCCAACTTAAAAATCGACGAACCGTCACGGATGGACACAACCTGGTGTAATTGTTAAGTCAACTATTTTGTATCTGAATAGAATCCTATAATATATATTATGTAATAAAAGTATGAGCACTCCGAAGAAAGGCAAATGTGGCACTTTGGGAAACAAAACAGCAAGCTGACTTATTACCAAATTACAAATATGTCAGTGCATATTTTTTTTATAATTAACAATTCATTGGGTTGTTGATTTGGATGCATCTACGGTTGGAATCTGTCCGTATTATTTAAATCTCCATATAATATTTAAATGTAAAACCTTTTAAAATCTCATGTAATATTTAATAACACAATGCTTATAATATATCGTAATAGTATAGTTAATGATTGATTATTACTCTTTGATTTTATATTTTTTAAACATTTTTGTAGAATAGAAGTTATTAAATTTTATGGCCATGAAAATAAATATATTAATATTTTCTCTGAAATATAATCGCAATTAATGTTTTCATAAAGTATACGCTTACTTTAATTAATGAAAATGAATATTAACTCTTTTATGAATGAAAAAAATATTAACACGAGAATGATAATTCTATTATTAGTATTCTGTTAATAATTGGTATGTGAATCAAAAGCAAAATGAAAAAAGAAATTAATATTAAAAATTCACTGAAAATATAACACAAGTTTTCCCCTTCGAGAAAATTAGTAAACTACCAAATAAAATATTAAGAAAAAATTATGAAGAAAAAATAAATGAAAAAAATATGAAAGAATATATTCATATTCCACTGGAAAATAAATTCCAAAGTATATTATTGATTATTATTATTATTTAATTATTATATTAATTATATTTATGAAGAAAAAAATGGAATATATTAATTTTATAGAAGCATAATCAACATTATATTTTATATTATATTATTTTTTGTTATGCGAAAAATAAACTATTAATTCTTTAATGAACGAACAAATAAAATAAATTTTTAAACAAAAAGAGCACGACGAATATGTTATTAGTAAGTATCTAAATGAAATATTACGTAGAAAAAATTTATGAAGGAAAAAAGAATGAAATTCAATTTAAATTCTTTTTAGGAAGGAAAAAGAAATAAAATACTAGAGAAAACGAAATGAATATATTTATATTTTACTGAAAATATAACACAATTTTTCCTATCAAAATATTAGTAACCAAACAAATAAAATATTAAGAAAAAATTATGAAGGAAAAAATATGGCAATCAATATTTATTCTTTGTACGGAAGGAAAAAGAAATGAAATATATTAGACAACGAAATGAATATATATTAATATTTCACTCGAAATATAATCGACAATTATATTATGATAATTATATGAATTAAAATAATAATAAATAATAAATATATTAATAAATAGTAATAATTAATATTTAATAATTATAGTATAGAGCAAAATTGATATTAATATGTATTGTCTGAATATAAAAGGATCACGAACTCATTTATTTTCTACCATTATATACTTTTAATTTTTCTCTTATATTTCTCAACTTTCTCTTTATTGTTTAGTAATGAAGTCAAATTTTGTCACTGCCTCTAATCTATCTTCCAAGACAATGAAAAACTCTATAGGGCCTTCAGTTTGTGAGCATATAGCCATCAGTGTGCAATTTAACTATTAGCTTAGGCTTTTAGTTGAGTTGGAGCATATGCTTTAATTTGATATCAAAGTCAGACCAAAGGTTATGGGTTCGAATTTCAGTGCCTTTTTATTTGTCTAGAGAATACCAACAGTATTTATTTATTATTTAAACATCTTTATTTTTGTGGATATTACATTAAATATCAATTATTTTTTATTTGTCAGAGAATATCAACGCACAGGCGTCAACCACCTTTCATGACTCTAAGGTACATATTGTATTATATATTATTTAAACATCCTTTATTTTTGGTGATATTACATTAAATATCAATTAATATTAAATTTATGTTGTATGTTGTATATTCTATACAAATAATTTAATAACTGAGTTGCAAGCTAGACAACGAGCTAATTAGACCAATTAATACAAATCATAAACACTGTTATATAAAATCTCTAAAGTTTCTGTTAGTGTTTTGAGTCTAAAACCTCAACATGTAATTGGCAAAATTATTATGGCAAATTAGATAGGTTTTCTGTTTTAGAGTCTGTCAGAGTTTGAAGACTGAAGTTCTGATTGATCAGATAATCCCGTCAGAGCGTCTCAGAATCAAAATCGTTGGAGATCTTTTATTGAAGACGCGTATGAGCTGGCAAACACGGTTTTGAAGTGATATTTCAAGAAAGAATATCAGTAAATCATATCTCCTTAGGTATGAACGAAATCTCCTTAAAAAATCAAGATTGATTAGCTATACAAGTCCTATCTTTTACAACCAGAGCTATTTTTGGAGAGAATCAAAGACAAGAAGTATTTATGCATACAAGACTTCACAAGTTAGGGTTGAATGCCTTGAAGCCAAAACTCTAAATATTAAAGAATACACATCTCTGGCTATTTCATTCCTTCTCAAGAAATACAGTTCATGGTCTTAAGAAGATGAACTTGAGAAGAATTACTGCTGCTTAAACGAAAGGACACTGTGATCACATGGTTGTGGGAACAACCTTAAAGAGCGTCATTGAAGTGGACCGCATCAGAGTGGGTCTCCAAGTGAAGGGACTTCATTGGACTTCTGGATGCATGGTTCTCCATCTTCAACAATCCACTAAACCTGTGTGACTGGGTACTGACCTTGTGTGGGGCACTTGGGTAAGATTATTGTATATCTACCTTTGTACATTGGATTATGTTAGTGGATTGGACGCATCGGTGATCGTCCCCCAGACGTAGATACACACTGTATCGAACTGGGTAAACAATATTTTGTGTCTTTTACTTCTGTTTGATTTAATTTCCGCACCAAGACTATTCACTGATCTACTGACTAATCTACGACATGTTAAGTCAATCACTCAAACAGAATCATACTGAAATATTATCTAGGACACAATATTTAACACAAATACAATGAAAAAATTACATGGGTATCAGAGGCTTTTAAGTCACATACGTGGGGACTTGACCGAAAGGGAACATATTTCTGTACTTTCGTTTGTTTTTACTTTTCTGGTGGAACAACTGCTGTTTGAGTCATTTGTGACAGATGGATAGCCACCTCTGTTGGATGGTAATAATTACTCATTCTGGAAAGCCAATGGAAATCTATCTTCAAGCCCAAGGAGCTAGGTGTGGCATGCTGTGATTACTGGTTGGACACCCCCTTCAAAGAAGGAGCCGATGGACAACAGTCCGTAAACCAGTAGAGGAATGGGTCAATTGAAGAATTAACCTCTTCTCCAAGTTACAATAGCAAAGCATTGAATCAATTGTGGGATCATTATATGAGTTTGTATTCACCCAAGTCCTGGTGTGAAAGAAGCCAAGAAGCGGTGAGAGATCTTGCAAACTCGATATGAAGGAACTGATGATGTAAAGCAGTCAAAATTACAAATGGTTCTTTCAGAATTCGAAGGCCCTGAAGATGAATGAAGAAGAAGATATCTCCAGATTTCCATAGTCAGGTACAAGATTAATGAATGGGCATCAGTTCTTGGGCGAACCATTCTCTGAAAGAAAGGGTGGTCAAGAAAGTTCTTCGCTCACTGCCCAAGAGGTTTCGTATGAGGTTATAGCAATTTCAAGGAATCAAGGTTGGGAAAGAAAGTCTTGGTGAACTAATGGTAGTTAACAACACTTACGAACTTGAAGTGCTGACTGATCATGAACCGCTAGCGGATCAATCAGAAAAAAGGAAACAATCATTGGCGTTCATCTTACTGACGCTGATCAAGAACTAACAAGTGAAGATGTTGATGAATGAATCCCTAGCTTTGCCTGAAGAATTTTCAAGAAGATTCAAGAGGAATTTCAGTCAAAAAGGCTTGGGACAGTTT